>WAAB01003371.1:237348-249157 GCA_013389865.1 Piaya cayana | reverse complement strand
CTGAATTATTTTCTCCATTGTCTCCCTTCTCTCCTCTCTGAGCTATTAAACACGGCAGGTTTTGCGATCGCTTCGATGAAAAATAAATAAATAAAAATTAAAAAATTCCTTAGTTTTAATTCTCCTCGAAGAATTACTAAGAGTTTCTTTGAGAAAAATCTTCCCGTGCTCTTCCAGCGGCAGCAATTCTGCTCTTTAACCAGCCCCTGCGAATAAACCACTGCGCTTAACTCAGCGCCTCTTTGCAGAAACGAGTAAATAGGAAACGAGTAAATAGAGTGGATGGGAAAAGTAACCCCACAACCCATTTAGCCCATTGCCCCCCCCCCCACGTCCCGAGGGATCGACGGGGGCGAAGCATCAGGGAATGTGTATGGGATGCGTGGAGGTTACCCGGGTTTCTTCTCCAGCGCTCGGGGAGCAGAAGGAGGGATGCGGGCTGAGCAGGAGGGAAGGCAGCCCCGGTAAGGGGGTGGTTTGCAAAGAGGGGGGGTCCTCTCACCTTTCCCCCCCCCCCCCCCCCATCTTTCAGGCTTCGCCCCCTCCCGAGCCTCCTCATCCCCTCGGGGCTCCGCAAACTTGCAGCCGGCACCGAGTCCGACACCAAATCTCGGCTTGGCTGGGCAAGAAACGGCAAATTCTGCCTGTAAATGAATAAAAATAACAATAACAACAACAATAATAAAAATTAAAAATCAACACGGGAGCGAAGGAAGCAGAAATCGTGCATTTAATTTATTTTTTTTGCGTCTAACTTTTGCATCGCAGCACAAAATGAAACATGAATATACATAAATCTCCCACCCCGACTTGATCCTGCGCTACAAGGCAGGTTGGGGGTGGTGGGATTTGTTAGTTCGCCAAGTAGAAGGGACATTTTAAGCCCCCGTGATGTTAGCGATAATATTTTTGCTAACCGCCTGTGTCTATACTTGTACCAAAAAAATCCACTTCGACCCCCATTTTTCATGTCTTTCCTAAGTGAACCGGGAATTTCAGGTTTCCGTGTGGGCTCTGAGCACCCTCACCTGCATGATGGGGAGGACAGCTGCTACTTTTAATTTGAAAACTGCTTTGGGGAAAAAAAAAAAATCAATGGGGCAACCAGGGCATAATGTTGGAAGGAAATTGTGCTTTTCCTCATTTTCTTTAGAAATGCACATACTTTCCTTATCTTGGGTATTTTAACACATACCCCATCCCCATACACGTAGAACTGTGTGTTTGCATTTGCACAGAAATTGCAGTTGTTTCCTTCAGAACAACTAAAATTAAAGCCAAGCTGGTTATGTTTTAAACAACTAGTGCATTAACTCCCTCCTTCTCTCCTTCTGTGTTTTTGTGAATTTTACCACACCTCTTGCCAGGACATTAAACCGTGATAGAGATGAGAACGTTTAATTATAGGTTGAATAAAAAGAAATAAACCTCTGTCCTTGGAAGATGGAAGAGGAAGAAAACTGCTAAGAGACAAACTTCCTTACCCCTGGATCTACAGAAAATACAGTGCAAGACAATTTCTACTTGTCTCAAATCATAATGGCAACAAGGTCTTAAAATATCTACTTAACTAAATCAAGGACACTTTGCTCGGTTTTGTTTTGGGGTTGGGGTTTTTTCTTTTTTTTGGTATGGGGCATCTTTTGGGGGTTTGAAATGTTCCAGACATTGTCCAGTACTTTGTCCCCGACGCCAACCGCATTCGTGTGAGACCGAAAGGGGATTAACTTGTGAACTTTTAAAAATCAGAACTTAAATGAGAGGCAAATCTAGGCCACAGCTCATTGTGGGAACCGTTTCTTAAGCAATTAAAGCGAGAAGAAATTCCTCGCAGCCTTTTTCCTTAAAGCAGCTTTCTGAAGGATTTAAGGAGGACTAGTGTCCGGTCCATCAAGAAAGATTTAAACTGCACAGTGATATAGAAAATCTCCACTTGCTCTTATTTAAAGGGGCACTATCATCATTTCCATAAGACCCTTGACATTGTTTCTTTAATCTTGTTTATAAACTTAAACAGATTTAAAAAGTTTTTTTCTCTTCCCTGCCTCTTTTTTTTTTTCCCATGAATTCATTGAAAATATATTTGATGCAGAATTTGAAAAGAGACCAAAACAGGCTCACTTTTAAGGATTTTCTGTTGCTAAAAAGTCTCAAGCCACAGCTTGCTACATTTCTCCTTTTGCTCTTGGAGGTTCAGAGGAAAGTGAGATTAGTGGGAATAGGAATTTATATTTTATTTTCCCCTCTGGGATCAGCTATATAATAAAAGTTCCTTTCTCCTCAAATTAGGAGGACACAAAGCACCTTTCCTCCTCAAAATCAACTCAAACCTTCATCCAGAGCTTGTGATTTACCTCATTTTCCCTTAGCTGAGAGCAGAATTATATCCTAAGCAGCCTCCTGCAATGTCAGGTTTCTTGCTTTTATTCTCCCCTTCTGTTTTCTGCCCCACTGTACTTGTGGTCTCTCACACCCTGGCTGTTGTGGCTGGTTCCTACCCATATTTAGAGGTCAGACAGTGTTTCTCACAGTTTTTTCCATTTTGATCTACTTGACAAGGTTTTCTGCACAGCATTAAAAATACCTGCTAACCTTATTCCAGCAAAAGCAGTTGTTCCCCCTTAAGTCTTAAAAAGAAGGGGGGGGGGGGGGGAAGAAAGCGAACACCTTGGAGTCACCAAAGCTTTTGGTGCTTACAGCTAATTAATAGCCCTAATGATATTTTTCCAAGTCCGTGAATACATTATGTTTGCAATCCAAAAAGGCGTTAGCCCCATTCAAGGGTACTTCAACATCTGCTCATTTAAGGGCAATTAATCATTTTGATATATGGTTTAAAATTGACTGCTTCCAAGGGACTTTTTTTTTGACAAGAATAACAAAGCAATTTGCCAGGAGCCATCTTCTGGACATGTTATTAGCAGAGCCTTCATCTTAAAGAGGGTTAAAAAAAAAAAATCCTCAGATTTAGGTACCTGCTTTAAAGGGAAGCCAACACCTTCTTTCTCTCCTGCTTGCTTTCTTACACCTCCTCCAATTCTTCATCTAACCTTTAATTCCCTGACAAGAGCTAGAAATCTCTTCCATCTTAGACCTAAAGTTTATACCCTGATTGCAGAGGCGTGTGAGTTTATTATTTTGCCCCTCGAGGAGGTGAGCTGAATATCACAAAATATGGAGCAAGCTCAGCTCCTCCTCCTGTTTCTGCTTTTCCCTAATTGTGATGATAACTAGTTTTATGTGTTTGAGTAAAAATTCTTTATATTCCCTTATATATATATTCATCCTCCTCTCAAAGACAGACTAGGGAATTTCTTTTGCTTTTGCTATTAACTGCAGTTTGTAACTGTAATCAGCCATTCCTTAGTTTAGCCTATTTTTTTTAAAAAAAATACCTGTAAGGAATCAAATCTACCAAGAGTATTAAGTGAAAACAGCCAAAGAGATCAATTTTTTCAGCCTCTGGTTCCTGGTAAAAGTGTTAGCTGAGAGAATGTAAAAGGGAAGTCTCTCCCGTGCAGGGAATTTAAAGTATAGTTATGACAGGCAGATCTACTTATTTATTTATTCAGTGAATCCCAGCTGTGTTCAGAGACTCCCGCTGAATCGGGGGCCTTTTCTAGCACAGGAGTTGCAGATGAAGTGAGAAACAGGAGGGCATATAGGGCAAAAAGAGATAAGCGGGAAAGGTGATGATAAAAGGCAAATAAATAGAGGAGTGATGTGCCCAGCACAACCTGCAGCACCAGGTGCAGCTGGAAATAAAGGCATCGTTCTGTCGTGTCCTTGGCCTCCCGGGAGCAATGGACTTTGGGATCTGGCTTCCCACAGGGACACCCTATGCCTGGTCTGCTCTGTCACAAAGACACAAGTGGTTTTCATACGCTCTTTTCACAGGCTGCCTAGAAAGAATCAGCAAACCAGAAATGTTGCAATAACACATCAGGAATGTCCTTATGTGATTTAAAATGTTATTAATTTTTTTTTCCAACTTGGTGCACCAAAAATTCCCTGTGAGTTAACAGCAGGGCTGAATTCAGAGACCTTTATCCCTGAATTTCATCTGATCTGGGACTACCTAGTGCCTTGTCCCCATCCAATTTTTATTTATCATTCTAAAGCTAGGAGAAATAATTACCTAAATGAGTAAAGCAGGTGTGAAAAATTACCCCCTTACACTATATCCCAACCTTTTCTCTGTCTACAACAACATGAAAGGAGGTTGCAATGAAGTTAGTGTTGGTCTCTTCTCCCACGTGATAGGAAGAGCGGCAATGACCTCAAGTTGTGTGCCAGGGAAGGTTCAGATTAGACATCAGGAAAAATTTCTTCACTGAGAGGGTTGTCATGTAGTGGAATGGCTGCCCAGAGAGGTGGTTGAATCCCCATCCCTGGAGGAGTTTAAAAGATGGGTAGATAAAGTGCTTAGGGGTGTGGTTTAGTAGCGGACAGGTGCAGTTGGACTTGATGATCTCGAAGTTCTGTTCCAACCTAGTGATTCCATGATTCTATGTCATTTGGATTTTGATCAGAAACTTGACACCACCCACAAAATAACTAAGTAGCCTGGGAAAAAAAGCTGACCAGGGAAGAAATGTGGTTAGTTATGATTCAACTCTGCTGTTGCCATGTGTTACAGTTGTAGTTTGAGTAAGAGACATCTCCTTTCTCATCTGATGACAGAGGGTGCATAGTGCTATGGGTACAAGACATCTCGTAGGTGGCACAGGGGAGAGAGTGGGAGTGGGAGGTCAGACCATCAACTTCCCCATGGCCAAAAAGACCTCTGGTTTTGAGATCTTCTAAGAAAAAATGTTCTTCCTCTCCAACAAGTCTTCAGTATTGGCAATTGAATGTCATTTCAGACCCTTTGTCTTTGTATTTTGCTAAGAATCTCTTTTAGAGAAAAAAAAAAATACAATGAAACACTCAAAAATGCCCCACTTGTTTGATCAGGCAAATAGTTCAGGAGGTCTTGAGCACAGAATGAAGGTTCAACCCATTCTCTGCTGCAAGAGGAGGAACTGTGAAAGCCTGATCTGCCCAGTCCCTTTTTGAAGAGTGTACAACATGTTTCTTTCTGGTTTGTTTGGTGTTTTTTTTCAACCATCTCTCCAACAGACTAATTCAAGAGGAAAAAAAATCTCTTGGGACTTCATAGTAGTCGTACTGAAGTCCAGCATGAACAAATGCATGCACTTGTCTTCACATACATCCTTTATGATCTGGGTCCACCTGTAATTTTAATATTCTCCATGCTGATTGGACGCACGGCAGGATGCTGCCTCTCCTCTGACAGGCATTTCCTCACCAGAAAAGCTGCCCCTCTTCTTTTTAAGAGGTGAGGATCTCCCATGTGGCTGTTGCACTCTGATTTATTAATTACATTTTGACAGGACCCATGGAAAGAAATAAGGATGTGGAGGGAGGCTGTGATAGGGATACTACAGCTCCTGGACCTGGTTGTCCATCTCTATGAGTGCTGGAAATGTTATCCAAGTGGAACAGAAATTCCAAAAGGATGCTTAAAATCAGGTCTTCCCTACAGGTCTAACATGGAGAGTCTCTGCTTTTTTGAGCTAAGCCCCATCCCATGTGAGGAGCAGAGGAAAGTCAGTCTCTGCTTTGCTTGCCTTTGTAACACCCCTTGATTCAGGTAGTTGCCATTAGCTATGGGGATTTTTTATTTCTTTTTAAGAGCCCAAGTTAAATCTGTAAGAGGACCTACTTTCTCTGGGAATGAGATGATGCACCTACCTAGATGTAGGCAACGTGAGAAATTTAAGGCAATGAAGAAGTTCCTGACTCTAATTTTCCAGAACCCTTAAGCCTCTCTTTCCTTAGCTGAGGTCTAACTGCACACTGTGGGATGGTTTGAGTTCAACATCACTGTCTGCTGTGGTTTATCCTTCAAAGCACTGTTGGAAAAAAAAATATTTCATGGAAAGGGTCATTGGGCAGTGGAACAGGCTGCCCAGGGAGGGGGTTGAGTTACCTTCCCTGGAGGGGTTTAAAGGACAGGTGGACAAGGTGCTGAGGGACATGTTTTGGTGGTTGATTGGAATGGTCAGACTCAATGATCGTGTGGGTCTTTTCCAACCTAGTGATTCTACTTATCCTTGCAAGAGAGCCCGTTCTTGCCTCTTGGTTGCACTCAAGCATGGACCCAGGCTGAATGTACATCAAGAGGGTGGTTATTCCAGCCTCCCACCACTGAAATCAAAGGAGGGCTTTGCCATTGAGGTTAAAGATCTAGCCTTTGCCTTGCACATCAGAACTGGAATTGGATCTCAACCATCTTATCAGAAAGAAGTCCAAAAATTCGTCCCATGGATATCAGTGCAAGCTCTGCCTATCCTGGCAGTGAGGCTGGATGCAGTTTAGCTCTGCTTCACTGGTATAGAACCAAAATAATTTATTCAAAAGCGATGATATTTGTCTAGATTTACATCATTTAGCAGTAAGTTCAGTCCTTCAGTAATGGATGCTCAAATGCATGACTGCATTTGTTTTGTACCTACCTCTGAGCAGAATGATAGATATCTTTCCTGGGGGATGAGATCCATCTCCCAGGCACAAAACCAGGCTAGCTGTGTTTTCCACAGGAGAAATTTCAAGGACGAGAGGGCTGAAGAGAACGGAAACTTCCTCTCACATCTGGAGTGTGGTCCAGCTGCCACCTCTACCAGGGCTTGTGCAGCAGGGGCTCAAGCCCTTATGTTGCATTTCAACTCAATTTCCCTGCACTGATTCCCTTTTTGGGGATGCACTGGTTGCAGGAACCAGCCAAGCTGACCCACCACGATGTCATCTCCTGTGCCAGTCCACCACTGTGATGGGATTCTCCACGGTGGAGAAAAAGGAGAGGAAAGGAAAACAAGCCTCACTCAGTTTTGGGTAGCACAGGACATGAAATATGTTAGGTAAACACCTTATTAGAAATGATTTGTCATCCCTCAGCCTCTCTCAGCTGCATGCAACTCTATCTCCAGACTATTATAGTATCAAATATATTTTACAAGAGTTTTACCTACAGGTGACTTGCTCTTTATTACTGGATGTAGGCAAAATCAATACTTTAGCAACTGGAAGATCATTTATTTTGCTTTTTGAAACATTTTTCAACAGTGGGAGAGCAGCTAAACCCTGCGAAGCTATGATTAAGAACCACAAACTCTACCTTTCTTTCATTCTCCCCCTCCTAACCCATTTATTGACTTAAATAGGTAATTTCCAAGCCCAGAACATCATCCTGAACAGCCACTGCTGGTGCAAGGTTTTCTTTCTTTCTTTTTTCCCCCTCCCTTGCAGACAGATAATTCTTTAAACTTGGGTAATTTCAAGGGGGAATCAACCTAATATAAATGCACCTGTCAGTGTTTGAAATAGAAGTAGATTCTGGCCTTTCAATAAGGCCACTTCTGCAGTCCCACACTGGGGAAAAATCAAAAATTGCAGGGAACTGATAATGCATTCCTCCAGCTCCGCAGCCCTGATGGAGTTCAGTCAGGCCAAATACCCTGGTTGCTTTTATATGTTTATTTTACCTTCTGATTTTTTTTTGAAGGTCATCTGATTCAAAGATGTCGGAGAGAAAATTCTTGTTGTTTAGGGAGGTTTGTCCCTAAGCCACGGTGCTCTGCTGCCAGTGAGTGCCCCGCAAGGGAAGCAAAACTCAGCCTTCAGATGTGCATGTGGGCAGAATCAGAAGATGCCTGTATCTCGTATCAGCCTGGGGTTTTAGTCACCCCGCAGTGAGCTGAGGGAAAAAGCATTTCCCCACACAGAGGTGGGGAGGAGAGGCTGGGCACTGGCAGTCACTCCAGAAGAGCAGCTCTCCAAGAGCCTTTCACCCACTCCAAGACTAATTTCTCACCCATCCCACCACCTCTAGACACTTTGTAAAATGCTGGTCTGATGAAATCACTTAACGTGGCTGATGTAGTGTCAACCAGCCCTTCCAGGGGCTCATCTGCATTCCACTTTCCCTTCCAGCAGCAGAAACGAGACACCAGCTTTAAGGAGCTTCCAAGTCCATGGGATATTACCTGCATCTCCCATGAGCTGCTGCTGGACTTTGAATCTCTATTTCACCCCAAAATGAGGAAGGAAAAGCCTTGGACATCTTGCCAGCTTGCACTTGTAAAAGAGAGCAGAAGGGCTTTCTAGGCCAACTGATGGATGATTTTTGTGTCTGTATATGACCCTTCTAGGGTGGAAATGTGGACTATTATGTTACCACTGGGGAAAAAAAGGACCCTGAAAGGGAGGTGGATCTAATTTTGAGATTAACTAACTTGGAATTTGAATATTTAGGATTTTTTTTTAATGTCTGCAAAACATATATTTACAAGTTGAGAAAAATTAAATTAAATTCTATTTCCCAGAGGAGCATTGTTGTCAGAAAGCTGTATCCCTGCCATGTGAGCCACGCTGATGTGGTGTTTCTGGGAGACTACACCTACTAAAAGGCATTGTGTTTATATCTAATTGACTTTTTCGAGGGCACCCGCCTGACCTGTGGTCCAGCACTGGATATGCATCCTGGCTAAAGAGCAGGAGCTACAGAAGAGGTAAAGCAGGGTGTAAGCCCTAAATGCATCATAGAGACATGGCACTTCATGTTTCATTTTCTTATGACAAAAGTGAAGAGAAAAACAAAGCAGAGCAAGATTACGGAGCACCGAAATGTTACTCCACTCCACCCCCAAGAAATGAAATGCTTTGACTTTTCCAAGTGTACTTCTTTTGCCCTCCACAATTGCTATTCTGAAGAAAAAAAATGAAATCTCCAGTTTCTTTAACCCAATTTCAGACTGAAAAATCATTGAAATGTCTGGATTTTTTTTTCAGGTGAGCGTTAGGAATCTCACTTGGCTCAAACTGCTGTCGTTATTTCTAATTTCAAGCCTCCAAGTTGAAATGGTGAGGAGGTCATTTGAGGAGTTAGGAAAATTAAAGCAGGTCTGTGAATGTGGCCAGGCTCAGGACTGAGCGTCGCTGGTGCAGACCTTGGCTCAGCATCAGCATCCAGTCAGATGGAGCCCGGCTAGCAAGAGCCCATGGCTCATGTCTCCTGGCTTGGGAAAATCTTACTTTATTCATATAACTCCATTTCATGTTTGGATTTGCAGTCTTTTCCCCAAATCTTGACTGCTTTCTTTAGTTGTAGTAGCTTACAACAAGACAATTTTCCTAATGTGCTATCATGGTTATTTTTCCTGCACGGACTCAGCATCCATTTAGTTTTAACAAAACTTCTCAAACATCTGTTCAGTGTGAAGTCAAATGAGTAAAAGTGTTTGCTTAAAAACATACATATGCACATATTTGTATATCCGTGTTCCAATATGTGCACAAATCCATATGTTTGACCTTATGTGCTGTTACATGGTACTGTCACACTTTTTCTGTTTCCTCTAGCGCTCATGAAAGAGCCAGCCCAGGGCCTGGCTCTGGCTGGCGGGGATGTCTCATTGGCACATGCAGAGATTTAAGCACCTTGCCAAGGTTAGAAGGCTGAGGACTGCTAGCCGCTCACATGGCTGGTCAGTGTTTGAATAAATTAGATGCCCCTAATGCTGCGTCTTCTTTTCATCTGGGTTTGCTGCTGATGGTCCAGGTTTCATGCAGGACAAATGCTGCCCAGATCTCGCCAAGGTCTTGCCTTCCTTTTGCATTCCTCTTGCCAACCCCAGCTGAATTTCGCTCACTTTGGAGGAAAGTCACCAGCGGGAGGCTGGGAGGTGGTGGTTCAGGCAGTCTCACCCCCTCCGCTCCATCATCCACCGTTCCCACTAGAGGTTTGGCCATCTCGCATTCACGACGTGTCCGGCAAAGTTTGTGTCAGGGGGTTTAAACTTTAGATTTGTGTGACCAAGGAATTCCCAATTCTGTTGCATGTGTTCCCCTGTCTCTCCCTCTCCCCCCCGTCTTTCTCTTGGCTGTGAAACAGCACAAGGAGACTCTTTGTATGCTCCTAATCCTGAAGCAACACAGCTTTAGCAACATCCAGGGATAAAAGCACCATCAAACCACAACTTTATGGGGGCAAATCTCCTCTAATCCCTCGCTTTAGCTAAACAAAGCTTCTTGCCCTAATCCGCTATCGCTTTAAAAAAAAAAAAGCTCAGATTTTGTTTTTAGTAAGAAGATGATCCAAAGGACTAATTTTAAGAGAGACTAACCAACTCTGACAGCTTTTAAAATAGACGACAAGAAAATAGATGCAAACTTCCCTCTCAATTCAAGGTTTTTCAGGCTATGCAATAAGAAAAATATCCAGGGTTTAACCGCTTTCCTTTAAGCTCACTCTTATTGTATTAAATGCTCTGACCAACTCAGATTCAAATCACCAGGCCTAAATGCCATTTGATCTTTAAAAACAGAGTTAAAAAGTGTGCATATTATTCCCGGGAAGGCAGTCCAAGGAAAATCAATTATCATAAACAAGGATTATATTACACACACAGTCAGTATGGAAAAACAAACACGATGCTGATAATGGGCTGCTGAACTGGCTCACATCTGAAGCCACTTGGACTGTATTAAAAATTACTTATTTGTTAATTTAAGGATGGGTGTGTGGGAGTATAGTTGTGAGGAGTAATCAAGCTCTTAAACCAACCTCAGACCAAGCTCTCCCCCCAAACCTAAACTAAATCTTGACTTTTTCTCTCTCTTCCCTTCCCCCCCCCCCCAGCTCTCTTGTAGGAGGTAGAAGTGTTATGGTTTGTCTTGTGGGTTTCAGTGAGCGTGTGTGGATTAACACTATTTGCTTCAGATGTGAGAAAATGTTGGGCTTGGGGGAGTCGTGGGGAACTGCTGTGGTCCCCTGGGGATTCTGTTGGTTTAGAGTGAGAAACCAGTTAAATCCATTGATTTCTTCTTCTGGTTTGCATCTCTACTCTTAGCAGAGTGGAGATTTTAGGGTTTGCTTCAGTGTCTAGTCTGGGGCCCTGCAATCTGTCTGGGGGAATGAGAAGAATGAAGAGCAGGGTTGTTGCAGCATCGTGGTTTCATCTTTACTCATGTGTTGCTCTGGAGGAGCAGGAGAAATCTGCATTAGCATTTTTCTGCCATGTCTGATATAGCCCTGAACACCTTGCAGATGTGAGGAGGGAGGCATTATTATAGATTTGTCCGTTTGGTGCTTCTGGGCAGGGAGGGAGATATGGATGGGGTTGCCACTCATGCATTGGCACACTCTAACCCTGCCCCAGAGCAAGAGTGGGAGAGTGGGACCTTTTCTGGTCACCAAGCCTCCCTCCAAGCTGTCTGGGGAGAAGCAAAAAAAAAAAAAAAAATCACCAAGGCACTAAAATAAAAGTAAAAAAAAAAAAAAAAAAAAAAAATAAGAAAAAAAAAAAAAAGTCCCCAGGTCTTTGAAATGTGGTTTGGTGCAAATCTCACCGCATTGTGTCGTCAAAGGACATGAGTAATTACTGAGTGTGGCACAAAGAGGGTATTAAAGAAAACTGAAGCTGCATAAAAATAGAAGTTAAATAAAATGAGGGAACTTCCCTTCACGTGGAAACTTTCTGAAGTGAATCATAGAATCAGCAGGTTGGAAGAGACTCACCGGATCATCGAGTCCAACCATTCCTGTCAAACACTAAATCATGCCCCTCAGGACCTTATCCACCCGTGCCTTAAACACCTCCAGGGAAGGTGAATCAACCCCCTCCCTGGGCAGCCTGTTCCAGTGCCCAATGACCCTTTCAGTGAAAAACTTTTTCCTAATGTCCAGCCTAAATCTCCCCTGGCAGAGCTTGAGGCCATTCCCTCTCATCCTGTCCCCTGTCACTTG
>WAAB01003371.1:0-237281 GCA_013389865.1 Piaya cayana | reverse complement strand
GGTCCTTCTCCTCCAGGCAGCTTTCTAGACAGACTTCTCCTAGTCTGTAGCACTGCATAGGGTTGTTGTGCCCCAAGTACAGGACTCGGCATTTGGCTGTGTTAAACCTCATGCTGTTAGACTCAGCCCAGTGATCCAGCCTGTTCAGATCCCTTTGCAGAGCCTCCCTACCCTCCAGCAGATCAACACTTCCACCCAGCTTAGTGTCATCTGCAAACTTGCAGTTTTGATGCTCAGCTCATTGAGAGAGTCTGGGCAGATTCTTTGAATGTTTTGCCGTTATGAAAATTTGCCGAGCATGATGTCTTTTTGCCACGTGTTGGCTGATCAGTCAGATGGGGAACAGTTCTGCCTGAGGTGTTTGAAACATCCACCATGAACTTAGCTCACAAAGGATGCCCCATACCCCCTCCTTGCTGCTGCTCGTCCCAGCCTGCACCATCAGCCATGGATCCTGTTTCATAGAATCATAGAATCACCAGGTTGGAAAAGACCCACCAGATCACTGAGTCCAACCATTCCTATCAAATACTAAACCACCTTATCTAATACTATCAAAAAAGAATATTATCTAATATTATCAATCTATCAATAATATATATCAAATACTAAAACATCACAATCAAATACTAAACTTCACCTTTGAGGAAACCCACTGATGACCCCCCAGATGCTCTACCTGTGGTACCCTGTGCTGGCATCACACACCACCAGGCATACCTGACCCACTGTGCATCTGCAAGAAGGAGCGTGTTTCCCTGAGGTCCCTGGCTACCCGGGCGTGGGAGCTTTGTCCTCGACCAGAGAGACGTGTATAATCTTTGGCTAAGCTCCTCCAAGACCCCCAGCTTCCCTCTGCTCAGCCACACTGAAAGAGCCCTTTTGAAGTCTGCCCGGTGTTGCGGGGTGTGTTTGTCCCCAGAGTATGCATGAAACTGGTAAACACCATTTTTTTTTTGGATGAAAATCTCCAAAGTCCATATCCTTTCAGCCTTAAAGTTTCCCTTTCTCATTGACCTGTGCCCAGAAGGGACTCCTGATTTGAATAGCAAATAGTAGCTGTCTTTCCCTCTGCAGCTAAGCCATTTTCCTTTCCTCCTCCCCAGGAGAGGTGGAATCTTTCCATGATACCCTTCAGAGCAGCCGAGTTGTGGCAGAGAAGAAGGGGAGGCAGCAGAGATGGCAGGCAATAAGTGGAGCCCCAATCTTGGCTTGTGCAAGCAGCCTTTAGTGGGAACCTCTTTTTTTCATCCACAGACATAGGCAGCAGTGGTTTTCCACCAGGCAATGATGACCCTGCAGATGTGTTGTGGCACAGGGCTAGGATTTTTCAGAAGCAGCTTTTAGTTTGGCCAGCGCAGCTGGACAGCCCAGCAAAGGTTTGGTTTTACTAGTTTTACTGCTGGTTTTGTTGTCTGTTCAGCACCAGACTTTGAATAGGGAAATGCCTGTGGAGGAGAAGGATAATCAGTAGGAAACTTTAAAACTTGGAATAGGACAAACATGGACTTGCTGGAGAGGGTCCAGAGGAGGCCACAGAAATGGTCAGAGGAACAGAACACCTCTCCTGTGAAGAAAGGCTGAGAGAGTTTGGGTTGTTCAGCCTGGAGAAAAGAGACTCCTGGGATACCTTATTGTGGCCTTTCAATACTGAAAGGTGGCTTATAAGAAAGATGGAGTAAAACTTTTTAGCAGGTCCTATAGCAACAGGAAAACAGTAATGGTTTTAAATTAAAAGGGGGTAAATTTAGACTAGATATAAAGTGGAAATTTTTTACAGCCTGATGAGGGTGGTGAAACAATGGAATAGGTTGCCCAGAGAGGTGACAGATGTCTCATCCCTGGGAACATTCAAGGTCAGGTTGGATGGGGCTGTGAGCAACTTGAGGTAGTTGAAAATGTCCCTGCTCATTGCAGGGCTATTACACTAGATGACTTTTAAGGGTCCCTTCCAACCCAAACCATGCTATGATTCTACAAACTCCAAAAGCATCACTTGAGCCAACATACACTTCACCTGCCCCAGTCCCAAGCTGCAGGACAGGGATGAGCCATTGGGTTGGAGCTAGCAGCCCACAATCAAGTCCAAGGGGTCAAGTGATAGGGGACAGGACAAGAGGGAATGGCCTCAAGCTCCGCCAGGGGAGATTTAGGCTAGACACTAGGAGGAAGTTTTTCACAGAAAGGGTCATTGGGCATTGGAATGGGCTGCCCGGGGAGGTGATTGATTCACCTTCCCTGGGGGTGTTTAAGGCACGGGTAGATGAGGTCCTGAGGGACATGGTTTAGTGTTTTATAGGAATGGTTGGACACGATGATCCGGTGGGTCTCTTCCAGCCTGGTTATTCTATGATTCTATGATTTTATGATAAGTGTCCGGTGGGATGAAACTTTTGAAAGACAGCAGCTGGATTTTTTTTTTCCAGTATGCTCCTCCTTCTCTTTGTCCTTTGGGAAAGCTATGATTGTCACTCGACTTGGAGGATGCAGCCCTGAGGCTGGGGGCTCTGCCTTTCCCAAAAGTGCCACAGAAAATAAGCAGGTAAAAGGGTCTTGAAAGAGCTTGGCTGAGAGTTGTGGAGGTAATGGGTTGGTTTCTGTCCCTCTGATGGAGCAGCTTGGGAGGGTTTCCACAGGTCATTGGTACTTTGCCTTTTCAGTGCTCTTCCACTGAGGCAGGACAATGGGGAAAACGCCTTCATTTGCTTTTGTGTAATGAAGTCAAACAAGCATCAGGGAATTTGCACTGGGGCTCTGTCCTGTGGTTTAGATATGTATGAAAAAAAAAAAAAAGACATTTATTTGGGTAAGGCTTATCCCAAAAAGCATTTGGTGGACTGAGGGCACCTCTTATTTTTCAAAAGTAGGGTAGTGACTGGGAGTGGGGGGGCTTTCTCCCTAGTTTTTGATTTCAATCTATATTTTTTACCTGTTCAGGGAGACATTGTGGGATGTGGGGATACCTGGTTTGAGCTCATTGCTGATAATCTATACGTTTACTGAAAAACAAATTGCAAAAGGCTACTGACTGTCTGGCAATCCCATTTGTCCTCCCCCCCTTAAATCCGCAGGTCTAGGAGTCACGTGATGTTACTACGCACTCCGCTTTGACTTTTAATCAAGCTGCAGAAAGGGAGTTATGCATCGTTTTAAAAGGCTGGGAAGAAAGGGAAGGAAATGTGTAACATTTTATTTTAATTGTCTTTCTTATCTCTTGACTTACCAGTTCAAGCTACGGACAAAGGCACTGAACAACCTGGTGGGGACACTTTGAGGCTTAATGCAATCATTCAGCATGCCGAGACATTATATTATAAAATCTACTCTTTTGTTGTCCATATGAACCAAACTGAAATCTATGAAGTTTACTGTATCACTACTTCTGCAATATCATTTCTATTTTTTACTTTTAAAAAAGCAACTGTGAGCAGAGTTTTGGCCGCAGGTTTTGAGTCTGGAGCCCAGAGCACCCAGCTCTCTTCTTCAGCCTTTTCTACTCTCTATTGCTTTTTGTAACATTTGATGTGAATAGCTCATAAAAAAAACTCTGCAAAAAGCAAGCAAGCAGCAAAACCAAACATGTCCCCATTGCAGCAAATGCTAGGAGAAATAAATTTAGCTGAAAAATCCCTGTCTTGGTTCTTTTTCTTGTTATATTTCTTTCTCTTGGATAAGGCAGAAGAAGGGGGAAAAATTAAAATCCCTTGGTTGCAAAAATGCCTTCAGTCAAGTTCTCTCTCTTACTGACAGCTCAGTTCCAGCTACAGAAGTCTTAATGATATTTTGGCCATAATGCCAAGAGAAGCAAGAAAGCCCCTTCAGACACCAGGAGCTTTGACCCGACTGGAGCAGTAAGTAGACAGCTGAAATGTATCTTTGAACTCAGGCAGAGAAAAATAGTCTGTCGTGGTGTCCCTCCTCCTCCCTGTGTCCATCTCACTGCTCTGGCACAGCGGGTGCTGGAGGCATGAGTGCCTAGTGACTTGGGTTTGTCCCTTGTTGGGTGGTTAGGAAGGGGGAATACAGGGTTGGTGTTAACTGGTGTTCCTCTTGCTGGGGCGTCTCCTTCACCTGGGTTGTGCAGGTGTCCCATGGCTGCAAACCTCACTCTAGTCGCCAGCAACATGCATTTCCAAAGCTTCCTGTGGAAGAAAATCAGCTGGATTTCCACTGGCCAGCAACCAGTGTTACCAATGCCTGTCCCAGTGGTACCAGTGCCTGTAACCAGTGTTACCAATGCCTGCGACACCTCATAGGCTTAAATATTAGAGATTTCTATTCAATTGGGGTTGAGCTAGCGGAGACGGATCTGCTGTTGTCACGTTAAGCATGGATATTCCAGGGCCTCCAGCTCCCCACTGGCCTAGGTGAACTTACATCCTGCCCTACATCTTGGATCAACCTCACTAAGCTGTCAGCAGCTGTGTGAGGCAGGTGTGACCAAACTCTTACCCCAGATTTTGGAGTAAGGGACTTAAATGGTTTTTTTCTGCTGACAACAAACATTCAGACTGGTTTTGGTGGCCACCCTAAAGAAATACAGAATTGTCCTCGTGAGTGTCCAGCCTTGTGGGGACAGAGGCAAAGTGCATCACTGTGGAGACTGCATGGTCCCCCCTGCACCTCTGCCCTAAGAGGCTCTCAGAGACATCTCCTTTGCCCACCCCTTCCTTGTGTTCTCATCAGAGCTGAAGGCAACTTCAAGCAGACTAGGAAAGATGCTTAGAAGTGACATTCTGGTGCCTCCTGATGCCAGCCCTGTGGCTGCTGGATTTGGCAGATAATAGGGATGCTCCGTTCTTCCTGTCCATAGAAGTGAAGCCCCAGTTTGAAGAAGAGTGTGTCATACTCTCAAAGCCTTGGGTTCTCAGTGGAAGTAATTTAAAAAAATGATCTTTTACCCCTTAATCAAAGTCTTAATCCATATGTTTTAGCTGCCTTTAAACCCCAGCTGGAACCGTTTGCAGATCTCTCTCAGGTATTGGCTGATCCTAAGTAATAAGCACTAATGTTTGAGCTTCAAAATCACTTGCAACATTGCAGTATGGCAAAACCATCTGGTTGAAATCTGTCAGCATTTATTATCCAGTGGAAGTTTTTATCCAAGCAGCTCTGATGCTGCCTTTCGTTATCATGGAGGGTTGATCATATTAAACTAATTATAGGGAATAGCTGATGACAAGTTCCTCTTTAATCTGCAATCTTTTTCTGAATCAGAATTAAGGTCATTCTCCAAGGCCACGGTTTTGAAAACTCCCTGGCAGCAGCTGTTAGCTAGGTTAAAATATTTACAAATCCGTATATCTTCTGTTGCTCCCATTAGAAATGAATAAGCAGGGATTTGTTAGTTGGGCTCAAATTCACCATTGTTTTAGAGCTAGTGAGTATTGTTCCCATGTCCTGCTTACACCACGTGGGGTGGATAAGAGGGGATTTCGCACATTCAAGCTCACCAAGTCAGTTTTTCTTAGTCAATGTTAGGTTGCCTTTAAGTCAACATAATTTGTTTCCCACCCCTAGATTTGAACATAGGAGGAGATTGCCAGCATGGTCTGTAGGAGCAGTGAGACAAGATTCTCTGGGCTGCTAATGCTTCTTCGATGCCTGGTTGTGAATTGAAAACAGCCTCAGTGCAGACTCTTCCCTACCTGCATCCTTAACGGTCACCTCCAGGCAGACGGGGCAGCTTGCAGGGCCAAGATCAGGCAGCTCAGGGGAACCTCCTGATCAGGAGGTTTGTGCCCCTGTGGTAAATGTCAAATGGTCCGGAAGGAGTCACCATCTAATGTTTTGTCTCCCTCCCGCATTCTGCTGTGAGACCTGGATAGCAGCCTCATCTGCCATGAGAGGTTAACTTCTCACTTGTATTTTAACTTCCATGTGGATTTAGAGGAGGTGAAGATTTTGCCTCTTAATGTTTATAAAGCCTGGTGAGGACACCATTTTCCAAATACCTCCACACTTTAAAAATTATTTTCCTGTAATATGATGTAATTTATAGCTTGAGCTTACTGCCAGGTCCCTAGAATGTAACTTGGTATGACTGCCTCCATCCATGCAAACAGGAGCAACTGGAGTCCTTCCCTTAGGGCTTACTCAAATACACTATATTTAATAAGAGTTAATCCCTTTAACACAGTTGCTGGCCTTGCCTTTTAAAATTGGATTAAGACTGATGCACTATAGAGAGTTTTTAATGCCAATGAACTCAACCTGTTCTAGAAAATGGAAGTTGTAAACACGGTACGGATGCTAAGATCAGCCTAACCCTAGGAATTGGCCTTGGGAAGAGCTGCACAATGGCCTTTGTCACACCTTTAACTAGGCAGGACCTGAAGGCAAATCTGCAGACAGACGAGCAGAGCTATGAAGAGTTCAGCTGATTCTCTGCTGCTTTCTCAGAGGCATAATTAAATGACAGCTAGGCAGAGAAAACACTCTTAGCGCAAGTGTCCTGAAGATGAAAACTACCAGCACCAGGAAAATGGAGATGTCAAGACCTAGAAGAGATCTTCAGATTGCGTAAAACCGTTGCAGATCTGAAAGAGAAAAAGAAAAAGTGAACCAAATACAGCATGTGTGTACGGTGATTAATAAGGTGTTCCCACATTTGTGACTTAAAAAGCTGTAGAAGGAACAGCTTGCATTCTCCTAAAAATGACTGAGAAAAAAAATATGACACTCCATCTTTTTGGGGTTAATTTCCTGAAGAAATTAGATATTCTTTTCTCCCATCTTTGGGGACAAGATGTTTTACCAAAAAATTTAAAATGTAAGCATGTATTCAGATTTGAGCTTGAAGGGATAAATGAAGGTTTAGCCCTTACTTTTCACTCAGGCTGGTTTCCTAATCTCTACCTCTCCACAGCACTGAAGTTTTCCACGTGGTCTCTTTTTTTTCAGAGCAATGAAGGAAAAATAAGATTGACTAAATGATTATACATGTGCTTGGATCTCAAATCAAATGCAAATGGAGCAGGGTGGAGGCTGTCCTGTGGGCAACATCCAGACTCCGTGACACAAGCAGGACTTGTGCACAGGGCTGGACTCCTTGCACCGAGCAAGTCTGTACCGATGGGCAGCTGGGACTTGGCCTGATTTATTTCCTCCATACCTTTTGTGCTATTTCTAATGTCTTTAACTTTCCAAAGCAGTAAGAGGAGAGAGGTGTTTGCTTAGCCTCATTCCTTTGCCCCATCATTTGTAATATAAAGCCATAAAATTAAACCCAGGATATCTCTAGCCTATTGATAGGCATTGGCAATCTGAGATCCCTTTTTTTTAAATGGAAGGGAAAGTTCATTCACACGAGAAATCACCAGACTGCAGTGCATTTGGAAGCGGGGGAGGAGGAGTAAACAGACCCGTTACTCTAACTTGGCATAAAAAACAACGTGATGGATAGTCTGCAGTGACCATTGGCTCCAGTGGCTGGAGGACAAGAGGAAAAAAAAAGCAAGCAAGAAAAAAAACCCAGGACAAGCAATCTGCAACCAGCCTAGGAAGATTACTGCCATAAAAGCAATGCTGGAAGGGGCTAGTTATCAAGTGGAAAACAAGAAAGTACAACTAGCTCCCCAGTCACCAGATTTAGGGGACTCTGGTTGGAAGGTTCATACTCCGGTGGGCCGTTAGAGCAGAAACAGAAATGGATGCAGTAATCCAGAACATATTGAGTCTCTAGGTTACCATGAAATATAATGCAGGGAGAAATGAATTATTTTCCAGGGGAAGCTGTAGAAAGCACATATATAGACTTTTTTTTATTGGAACTGTGTTATCAACAGCCTCTCTTAATAGTTGAAAACAGCTTCTTATGTTTTTTATAGAGTTTTAAAGATCCCTCTGGACATGTCTGGAGGGGGGGAGCTGCAGGCAGAGGAAGGAGTGGGGGAAGAGGAGAAGGGAGGTAAATGCTACCAAAGTGAGCACAGTGCTGATTTCCTCGGGCTGTCTCAGCATTTCAATATGGTGCTACACTATGTTGATTTTGTCTCATTCCTTGTACAGAAATAATAATACACATTGTCTTGGTCACAGGTGGGGGCTATCTGGCCTGGGTGTTTTCCTATGCAAGAGGATGAACACTCACTTCTGCAAAAAAAAGTGTTGGAGGTAAAAAAAGTTGCCTTAATGCTGTTTCTACCCACCCTAGAGGATCCGCAGGGGATGGAAAAAAGCAACTGGAGGAACCAAAGAAGATCCCAAGAAGAACTAAGCTCTGCCTCATTCCAGAGGTTTGGAATAATTTCCTTGCTTTCCTAAGCCCACATTTAAAGAATGAAGAATCTCATGAAATCACTCTCATGACGTTTATGAGACTTAAAATGTTTGGGAGTGATGTTATTAAGGGAGATCTAGGAGGGTTTGATAGGTTTTTCCATTCACAAAGAGAAGTTTCACACTTCAACTTCTGTATCCGCTTCTAATATTAACACCTCGTGAAAGAGCTGATGCTGATGACATGAAGTTGTCATAAATGAATCTTGAGATTATAAAAATAATGTGTAGTAAGGTTTCTTTTGCCTTTTATCTGACTTCTGAGGCTCTGTTCTGTGTGTGTGGTGTTTACAAGGATTTTTGACAGCCATGGGTAACACAAGAAGGAAAAGGAAAGGGAAGGAGAAGGGACAGGGAAGGGGTAGACCCCAAGCAAGTGGTTTTCACTGTCTCATAGGAGCAGAGGTTTGAAGAGACCAGGAATTTGAATCATGAAAGTGCACAGCAAAGATTTTTAGTCACAGCGGACTCCTTCCAATAAAAGAAATGCTGCATTCCCATGGTAGAGTAGGCAGGTAAAAGCATGAAAATCACTTTGCTTTGCAATAGCCTGCCTGTGTCTGGAATTGGGCAGCTGCTTCTACAAGCAGCTTCTGAAAGGTAAAGATGGCTGCATGCAGGAACCAATCCATCAGCCAACAATGTAGGGTATTATCTTGAAATCACAGCTGGACTCTTTGAGAGGAGAAACAAAAGGAAAAATCAGTCTAAAACTCACAAATTCCCTTATAACAGGAATCATCTCAATAAGAAAATATGCTTGATATTCTCTGTCTGCCCAGCCAGCATCACTGTGTTTGTCTTCTGCTTGTTACTCCATAAAGTTGTTCAGTAAAACAGTTCCTAGCTGCAGCTTTTACTCTGCTTCAACATTTTAAAAATTACCTATTTTCCTGGGTTGCTTAAAGTCCAGCTGATGCTATATCAAATAGGATAGGGTAGGATAGGATAGGACAGGACAGGACAGAACAGAACACAATATGCAGGGGTGTGAACAGTCTTGGTTCAGCCCTCTAGAGCGAGATGCTGATGGTAGGATGGACTTATCTATACAAAGTGAATTTTACACTACATACTGAACAAAATAGTCAGTGATCTGGCATATTATGCAGTCTAAATTGCATTTTTTTAATAGCTGGACTGAGAGGTGTCTGTCTCAGCTTAGCATTCCTCTCTTCAGTTGTTCCCCTACCAATGTGTGGCCTTCTACACCAGCACCCACCTTAAGAACCAGCCTGCAAATGAATATGGATGTGTGACCCGTTAAATGCTCATTAGAAAAAGGTGGATTTTGAATCTCTCAGTGCAGTGGGCTGGACAGGTGGGCAGGTGGCTGTGCCATCTTCCAGGTATCCTGAGGAATGGAGATCCCAGAGTGACATGTGCTGGAATTTCTTGCTGTGCCAGTTTCCAGGTCTAGTGGGAGCATTTGAGGTGGTAATGGGGGCAGGTTGGCACAGATTTATATGCCAGGCTTGTCTCTAGCTCCAACTGTTGTTCCGCCTGGGCTTCTTTCATTTAGAGTCCTTTGTTACAAAATGTAATGGATATTGCCCTAGGAGCCATTTTCAATTGCTCGTGACGACGTAAGAAACAATTAGGCAAAGCATATTTTTGTTTATATCCTCACTGCTTCCTTTCCTCAGAGAGATTTAGAGATCCTTGGCTGGTCAGGTTATTAAAATGTTGCTCTTGGAGGCAGGATCTGAATGTATCTCACAGGGTAGAATGGGGTCACAGGTTCCCCTGGGCTGGGTAGTGGTCAGAGGAGGAAGGAAAGGGGAGAAACCAGAATTGAAAATAACAGAAGAAATGGAAATCCAAAGACTCTATGTTTTTATTTGGTTCAAAAAGTTTTCCAAAGCCACCTTAGGGGTGGTTGTTAGGCTGGTATTTCTACTGACAAAACCTGCAATGGGCACTTCAAAACATGCCAGGCTTTGACCTGGGACAGAGACGCAATTTCTAGTGTTTGTAGCTGGTCAGTCAGAGCCATTTGAAAGACAGCTCAGGCAAGGGTGAAAAAGAAAATGATGGATGGTGTCAGAAGAAGGGGAAACTATGCTAGTTGCTGAGCAGCAGGTTAGTGATGCTCAGAGAAGCTCATGGCTTGGGCTGTCCATCCCAAAGTGGGCTTAGATTTGGGATGTGCCAAAGCATGGGCTCCTGAGCAGGTCCTGTGTGTGCTGTTGAGATGAAAGGGATTGAGAGAGAGGAGGCATCCTTCTGCCTCTCTCACTTCTTCGAGGGATGCTGATGGGTGATGTGGGCTGCTCTGGGTGTTGTGTCACTTGGTCTGGGATGGAAAGAGGTCCTGAACTCAGTGGGAGCAAGACCAACAGAGACCCCTAAATGGAGAGGTGTTGTTAAACAGAAGGGAGAAAGGAGAGAAAGACCCACTAGTTTGGAAAGAGGTGACAAAAGGTGACACTGGCACAACATTGAGAACAGTGGGATGTGACTCCATGTCTGAGTGCAAGGACAGGCTTGATGCAAGGGCCTCTAGGCATGAGGTCCTCTGAGCTGCTCCATACTGGGACTTTCCAGCAAGAAGCCAAGAAGCAGTGTTCCCTGTCACTTGGGGAAGCCAGACTGGAATCGATCAGGCCGATCGCTCTATCCTTCTCCTGACACATGACTGATCTCCGCTGGATGTTACTATATGGCCTGTCTCCTTTCCAATGGCCCAAATAATGGGGTTGATGCAGTTATCCTTTGGGATGAGGTCTCTCCATCTATTAGTCATGTTGCTGTGTTTGCTTGGGAATGGCCCCTGCTTATAAACACAAAACCAGCTGAGAGCAGCCAATACATGTGGTGAAATACTCTTGCTGTCTGCAGGCAGACACAGTGCAGCCCCATGCCCTGTTAGGGAGGGCAGGCCCCTTCGTCAGCTTAATGAGCCCAGTGATCTGCATGAAAACAAGGGCTGATGCAGGGGAGCATTCATCACTTCAGAAAAGGGCTTGGAGATGCTCAAAACACATGGCTTGTCCTTGGGAAATTGTAGCCTGAGGATAACATAGCATTCGGACCTTCATCTGGCACAGGGAATAAACTGGAAGCTGCCTTCCTCAGTCATTTGAAATAAATCTCAGTTACTGATACAAAAGGCTCTCAGGGGGTCATTGATAAACCTCAGTGTGAAACCCAAACAGCACAGCTACCTCCTGGTGAGGAAGGAGCAGGTTTAGAATGGGTTAATTAGAAAGATAATGAGCTAACAAGGCTTCATTTCTGTTCAGTGGTTCAATGAGGAATTCATTAGAAAGGCTTAATCTAACTGAACAATCCCACGGCTTAGAGAGATTGCCCATTGATTGCCAGCCCAAACTGTTTATTTACAGGTTTTTGCTGGCTGAAAGGTCTCATTCCTTTATTTTAAGGCCATTCGTATGTGCCATAAGGAGATGTGTGTCCTCTGCAAAAAGCAGTAGCAATAAAAATCTGGTAGTAAAGCCAGATGGGAAGGAAAAAGAGATCGATGTTCCCAGTAACACCAACCACCTAATTTCAGTGTGTTCCCCCAGCTGAGGATGGGGCCAAAGGAGTTTATATGTAAGGTTTGGGTGCTACTGGAGAGAGGAGAAATTTAAAGTTAGGAGAGAAAAAAAAATGTAGCACAAATGCCATGTAAGGTGGGGAGAGACTGGAGCTGATCCCTCCAGCCTTTTCTCTATTTCTCACTTCATAGCATAAAATGGGTCTCATTTTGAAGTCTTTCTCATGGGCTTTCAAACACCCTGGGGAACCTTCTGATCTTGGGAGCGTGAGGTGCCTCCACAGGGTCAGGGAAGAGCCAGGAATGTGGCACTGGAAGAAATCTTGGAATTAAACCTCTGCAGACAAATCCCCTTTCCTTTAGCCCTCTAGCAGCTCCACTTCTCTCCCTTCATAAACATTTAAGGCAGGAGGTGGAACTTTGCAGTGGAATGGCTGAGGGAAGGACATCTTTCGCACCACAGGACGTGAGTGTCCAGCCCATCGGGCACTAGTGAGATCCACTGCAGCTCTTCATGGTTCACTGTGGTCTGTTTTTCATGTTTTTACAAACAGAATCAGTGCTGGGCTGCACAGAAGTTCTAGGAGGATTCCCTTGTTAAGATTAGCCTCTGACAGTACCTCTCTCCTGAGAACTGACAGTTCATTAAAATTCAAAGCCAAAACCTCTGTTAATGCAACCTTTTGATGATCTGTTCCTGTTCCAGTGGGATTTCCTTCACTTTTATGCTAGGTTGCTGGTTTTGGGGTAAGGGGTGGTCACAGGGAAGGAAAGCTGTGCGGGCTGCTCCTGGAGACTAAACCAATGTGGTTTGTGTTCAGGAACCTTGTACCAGAACTTCCACCAAAACACAATGGTGAAGCCCTGAGTTTGTTCGTGACCTCACCCACCCATTTAATGGTTCTTCTTAGCAACCTGTGATGGGACTATATCTAGTGGGGAAAAAGTCAGTCCTGGCAGGCTTTCTAAGGAGAGGCAGCACCTTTAATAGGGCCATCTGCTATTGTCAGGGAAATGGTCAGGATGATGAGCGCGGACACAAGCTAGGCTGAGGGCAGGAAGATTTAAAAGATCCCTTGGGCATCTTCCAGGGATGTTAAAGTGAAAAAAACCTAGAGTGCCTTTAAATAAATAGGAGGCCGATAGCTGATCTGCCTTGAGTCTTTGTAACCTCTCTGCAGTTGGTGAACAAGACCTGTCGATCACAACCATTATGTTTGCACCAGTGAACGAAGCTGGTGGTAATTTCTAGATGGAGCACGTTAAAGTGTTTGAGTCACATTATATTTGCTGAGCTCTTTAAAATCTTGCTAGATTAATAGCCTTTTTAAAAAATATATGTATATCTTAGTGCCACATTAACCACAGGCCACAGTGTATTAACTTACAAAACCCAAATTGTTCTTTAATATTCCTAAAGCTGGTGTTAAGCACAATAAGAACAATTTTCACTTTCAATAAGAATCTGACCCTGGATTTGCCCTCTGCCCTGACCTGGGTCTTTCTCTACAACCATGAGGGACCATGTGGAGTTGTTCTGTGCTCCCTTGAAATGATGATAATTAAAAAGCATTTGCTTTCAGATTTTTCTTCCATCTGATTAGCCCTTCCCCTTTGGTCTCTTCCCCTCCTGGATATGCAACTGAACTCATCGTACCCTTTTTTAAGCATCGTTAGGAAATTCTTCTGCTTTTCTGGTGAATCATAGCACGCAGCTGTCCAGATTTTATTTATTGTTATGTTGGGCTTCCTGGGGTTTATTTATGGGGGAGAAAAGTGACACAGCCCACTATCCAGTGCATTATTCTGGTGATGCTCTTGCTGGCTGTGTGCAGGCTAGTGGCTGGCTATCACCTCAGTTTTCCCATACTGTAAAGTATGAATAGCAATACCTGTCTGGAAAGCACTGGGTGAGGCTTGAAGTGGGTAACATTAATTATAATTACAGTGAAGAATATGTCAAAACTTGGGAAAAAAAAAGAATAAGTAGCAGGTTTTTTTTTTCTTCTATGCAATCTGTTATTAAAAGGAAGAACTTCATATGTCTGGTGCTGACACCTGGACATTTACGTGGTTGGCTTCAGCATCCACAGTTAGTGCTTCTAAGTGATATGTAGGAGGTATGAAACCTTACGCTTCATGGTTTTAACTGATCTCTGTGTGTTAGGGTATTACCATGTAAAGGACTGTTACCCATCAAGCAGTGATATTGTACTTTCTGCTTAAGACTCTGGTGCTGGTTCCTGGCTGGAATCAGAGATGCAAGCCAGACATTGGTAACTCTCGCCTACATAAAATGGCAATCAAAAGAGGAATATTTGTAGGGAATAATCAACCACAGGTAATGATGGAGAACTGCAGAAACCCAAGCACCTTCAGTTACATATCACTGTTTAACAAAACCTCTTCTCCAGCACCATGTTGATTTGGGGAGCAGTCATCTTCCTCCCCTCTGTCCCTCCTGTCTGTCTCCTGTCTCTACCTGCCCTGTCAAGCACTGGGACACTGCTGTTATCTCAGTGATCCAAACAATGAAGCTTAAAAATGCCCTTCTCCTTTGCATTTTTTTTCCCTGAAGACAGATTTCAGCCCGGATCAATTGGCTGATCAACATGGGGGCATGAAGCGGCAGAAATCTCTTAAACCAATCCAAGGAGTGGCTGGGCCTCCCACATTTAGAGAACTGTGGAAGTCAGGTCATTTTCTTCTGGCCAGGAAATATTTCTTTCCTATTTGGAATTAAAGCACTTGTTATGCATCTTGGGCACCCGCCCCTCAGACATGCTGAGTGAGAGAAAAAGGACTGGTAGTGCCTGATTTTTTTCCCAAACTGACTGGCAAATTTTCACGCTTCAAAAATAAGTACAGAATGCAGAGATTTGCAAATAGGCCAAAGGAAAAAAAAAAGAGGAAAATAACTTCATTTGCAGATTTATTCAGAGGGCAGCAGACAAACAGCTCTATTGTCAATTTGGAGAGCTTCTGTAAGGGAAATAAAACACTCAGATTTCAACATTTCTGACTGTCTACTTCATTTAGATCCTTTAAAATCCTCCACTCAGAGCTCTGCTAGGAGTAAGACTATGTTATTCACTAGCTGCACTGACTGTTGCCCATGTGTGTTTTATGGTTTTGGCTACTGCAAGATAGAATCAGTGCATGGGTAGATTTTATTTTCTTCAATCAGAGGACTTGGTAATGCTGCACTGGTGCAACACTGCAAAATATTTATTAGCTCAGAGAAAAGCATGGAAAGAATTGTTGAAAGCAGAATTGATGTTCCCAACTTGCAGTTTTCTTTGCTCTTGATTTTAGGTACCTGCTCTTGCAAAGTAATCGTTGGGGAGGGGGAGGGAAGAGAAATGAGTATTGTCTCTGTGTTCCCCATGCATTGTTCGCTATGAAAGCATCTCCCTGCAACCTTTACCTTCTGTTCAGACAGCTCCAGCCTGCAAAGAGAGAATGGCAGACTTGTGATTTCTAAGCTCCAGATGGGGCTCCTTTCTTCTTCCTCTGTAAGTTAATGGTGTCTTGCTGAGACCAACTGGGCATGTAAAGATTTGGGCAAAACTCACAGCAGTGGTCTCATAACCTCAAGGCTTCACAGTCTCATCCCTATGTGACGACCCGTACCCAGCAGAGCTTGCCTGTGGCTCTGATGCGGTGCCAAAGGAGATGGGGAAGGTTATGTTGATTACATCTGTTTACCAATGGTTAAATAAATTAAAAGCCCATTGCAGACCACCAGCAGGCCAGGGTCCCACAGACCTTGCTTTCTGTACAAGGTCCTTTTTGAACTCTAGTATTGTTTTCTGTGTATCAATAATGGAAGGATGACTTTGGCTTGGTTGGGATAAATCTTCAAATCTTCACCAAAAAAAAAAAAAAAAAGATATACAAGCTTCCTCCTTCCAGCAATATCAACTGTCTCAGCAGATCATCTCATGGGATCCAGGTCACACAAGCAAAGTCAGTGGGCTATGCTGATTTACACCAGAGGGCAGCTGGATCGGCTCCCTCCTTGCCCACAGCCTGTGCCAAAGGCAAAGATGGGAAGAAACATTTGTGGGAACCCCTCTAAGAACTTGGTAAACCCTGGAAGAGCCTGCAGGAGGATTTTGTACTTTTTTGTCACTGTTGGCACAGTGTAAGAAGGGTTTGTCCCTGATTATGGTCCTTGTTTGCTGGGTAGCGTGTTGAGTCATTGTAAGGGACAGTCACTGTTCTGAAGAAAGTGTACTCTTAATTAGTGGAAGGAGAAACGAGGCAGTGAGAGAAGTGCCCACGGTGTTGGGAGGCTGAGGAAGATGTGGGAAGAGGACAGTTTCCACCTGGGGGTCTGACCCCAAGCTGTCACTTCAGGCCTGCAGGACCCTGTGGGAAGGAGTCCTGGAGGGGAGGTAAGGCAAGGCTAAGTGGCCAGCTAGGGCTTCTCTGTCTCTAATTTCTTTGATTCTCTGAGCTAAGCCACCAGATCCCTATTTGAGGATTTTTTTATAATTCATTCCTAAGCAGCCAGATTACAAGCCATATGGACAAAGAGTACTAGAGAAAGATTATTAAGATTATTAAAACAGATTATTTTTGCCATTGGAGCAGAAGTTGTGATCAGTGGATAAGGCTTGAGCTTTTCCTTGTTCCTGTTACACACTGAGATGGTTCCTGTCACTTCTTCATTTCACACATGACAGATCACATGGTCTTGGGCCATTCAGTACCAGTTACCTTAGGTGCATCTAGAGACATTCCTGGTGCTTGGGGGTGTGTTGGTGTCCCATAAGACCTTGTTGATCAAGGCAGTAGAGTAGCCTTGTGAAAATTTCTTCCCAACTGTGTCAAGGAAGTTCTTGCTTGGTATTTCAGGGAAGAAACACATTGATGAAGGAGACATCTGCAGAAATAAAAGCCCAAACAAATGGTAGAAATTGAGGCCAAGGTGATTTTCTGGGACTCAGGTTGACCAGGGAAGTTGTGGAGGTCTCCTCCTTGGAAGTATTCAAGTATTCATCAAGTTGGATGAGGCTTCGAGCAGCCTGGTCCAATGGAACGTGTCCCTACTCATGGCAGCGTGGTTGGAACTGGATGATCTTTAAGGTCCCTCCCAACCCAACCCATTCTATGATTCTATCATTCTATGATACTATCATTCTACAATTTTATGTTTCTGCGACTCCAGTCACCTTGTCTTCTATCCTTGTTGCTGTATGGCTATTAGGAAAGGAGGCAAAGGCGTAGTGAATAGTGTGGTTTGTCTTCCCATAAGGGAAGGGGTGAAACCCTTTATTCTGTTTGCTTACTCCTTTTAGACAAGTTTCCCTCCTGTTCATGCTGCTGACTGGTTTCCTTGGCAGTGGGAGGGATATAGGCCCATGAACTCACCAATGCAACAAGACACCAGAGGTGTGTGAAAGAGAGGTGCCCAAGACTTAATATTTACCCATGCATCACTATGTGTATGTGTAGAAATCACATGTGCGAGTTCTGTTGGAGGAAACTCTTCCGTGACAATTATCTCACCCTTTTGGATATACAATCTCTCTTTTTTCACCTCATCCATCACTACAATTGTGATGCCATGAGTGTATCCAGCTCTGTAGCAACAGAAGAACAGAGCATAGCACTGAACCGACAGAGGAGCTACTGGGGTAGAGAAGCCCCTGGGAAGGCTTGGCCACAAGTCACTTCAGAGAGACTTGCAAAGGTACCACGCACAGACGCTATTTTTGGTATAAGTGTTCTTGTTTCAAGTTTTTTCAGGTGTGAAGTTTCCCTGTTCGACAGCCCATCAATCACATAGGGGGACACCATTAATAAATCTGTCTATGCTTTTCCCTTGAGCTTGAAGAAAGAAAAACTCCAACTGTTAACAATTATTATAGAAAATTAACTCCATAGCTTTAAACAAAGTCTCGTTGCAGGCTATTTTTCCAGCATAAGGAGGGGGAAAAGAATCCCTGTAAGAACTACAATGACATGAATTTACATTTCTTTTTAAAACACTGATGTCAGACGAAAGTTCAGTCCTGGAAGTAGATGCAAACTCAGTGGCTTCTTATACTAGTTTTTGTTGCATTTATTGGCTGGGCACTGCAGAATGGAATAATGGGAGTCACTAGCATTACATCTAAAGAACCAGCAAAGTCTGATGTGATTTTATGGGGTCACTGCCCTCTTCCTGAACTTCTCCCATCATTTGTTGGCCAAGCTTAGCTGTTTCTTTTAGAAAGACTTCACTCCTCATTTTCTGACTGTCAGTGGTGAAGAAGGTGAGTCACGGAGAACTCCTTCCAGCTCTTAGTAACCCATTTCAGTGGCTAATTACCCTGATCGCTAGTGATTTGCGTGCTCACCCTGGTTTGAACCTTGCTGACTTCAGCTGCCAGTCCTGGATGTTGTTACATCTTTGTCTTTTGGAGTAGAAAGCATTTTATACCAGGTGAAGGAACCACAGGCTATGATCCTGTCTATGGCACATGGGAAACAGAACGAGTATACCTATGGGTGAAGGTCCTGTTATCCTAGAGCTCCCCTTGGAGAACAGCAGTGCCGTGCAGGAAATTGGCTTGGGTTTCCTTATATGTTTGTACCTCCTCAAGAACCACTGTTTTGATTGGCTTGATCAATTTGCACACATCTAGGAGTCAATATTAGACATCAAGGATCTGTCATAAAAGCGATGCAGTTCTCTTCCCCCAAACACAAGTTTTGAGTGACCACAGCTCAATAGACTCCTCCTTTGTCCCCATAACCTTTTTGTCACCTCTGCATGTGCACTTAGTAGAGGTCTCCTCTTCAGTACATGTGCTTCCTAGGGGCTCAGTGCAACCTTCCCGTGTACCTCCTCCTACCAAATCTCCCTGTGCAGTCTCTTTCCCTTCCCTCTCTCTCTGTCAGAAGCTTTCTCTGATTTGATGAATCCATGCACAGTAGTAGGTTATATTCATTTGTCTTGTTCTCCAGTTCATTTATCCTCTGGAATGCTCTGTTGTGTAGAATCCTGATAGAAAGCCTGCTTATTCTGCTGGTTGTCTGAAACGTGGCATTTCAATCAGCTGATTGCTTATTACTGCAACCTTGCTGGAAAATCAAGTCAGCACCCAACGGGGTGGGGAGAGAAGTTCTCCCTTGTCACTTTTCTTGTGGGTAAGAATGATAACAGCATTTTCATTTCTCTCCTGCTGCCTGCTCTGAAGAGTTCTGCCTTGGTTTTTATTTTTCTCATTGCTATTTTCCAGTCACTACATGTAAGATACAAAGGTTTCGTTTCACTACTCATCCTCAAGCAGTTCATTATCCGGGAGGATGGGGGCGCTTGCAGCTACAGGCTGATGGAGTGCTTGCTTCTAATAGATACTATGGGATCTGCAGTGGGTCCTCAAGCACCTTTTTGGTGTCCAGGGGAATAGATTAGGTAAGGATTTCCTAGGTATGCCTGACAAGTGAAGCGTTATGAAGAGGTTCGACACAATCCCCTTCTCATCTATTCCTGTTACCCGGTCCCATAGGATCACTCAGAGATCTTCAGCTGTTTGCAGTAGGACAGCTGGCATCACACTGTTGTGGTCATACCAGGACTGGCAGTGAGAAGGGGACAATTAGTGCCATTCTGGGGTCGTGCTGGGGCACCTCTGGGGTCTCCAGCCTGACCTCCCACCCAGAGCAGGGCTGTTGCTAGTGCCAGGTCAGACTGGCCATAGCTGTGTCTAGGCAGAGCTCAAACACCTCCAAGAATGGAAATCCCTCAGCTGTGGTGCCCTGTTCCCATGCTGCACCACCCACATGGTAATTACTTGTTTCCTGCTGTCCAATATGAACCTCCCAAGCCATAATTTGTGGATATTGTTACAATGCTTGGCACTGCTGAGAAATGTTTCAGCTATGCTGTCTTTCTAGACACTTCCAGTTATCTCCAAGCAGCATTAGATCCTCCTTAGTCCTCCTCGACATCACTGAACAAGATCAGGTCCCCTCATCTTTTCATGTAGGACATGCTCCAGACCTCTTTTCCCTCTTGGCCCGCAGATCCTAGACTGGATGATGCCAGCAGCGGCCGCATCAATGCTGAGCAGAGGGCACGACAACTTGCTTTGATCGTCTTGCTGAGGTCCTCCTAATGCAACAGTACCTAGACTGAAAGATGGGCAAAATCCATTTACCAATCAGCACTGCATCACTGGCTACAGCAGGGAAGAAATATTGGAAGAGGTGACCTCTTAAAGTGCCTTCTTCCCCAGCTTCTGTGAATACATGACCTACACTGTGAAACCATCCCTATTGCCTACAAAATCATCTGCAGGGCAGAAAGAGATGCCTCTGGGCTGGGTGGAAATGAATGTCATTTGCCTTGTTTTTTTTCTAGTATAGGTGATGGCTGATGGTGGTTTGGTTTGCATGTGTGACACATTTCCCCTCTTGGAGCCACATCAAGAACAAGTCCCTAAAAGGTAAACGCTACTTGCGGGTTCGAGCTTGCAGGCATATGGATGGCTTTAACCTTAAGTATGGCAATGCAGAGAATTGCATATATTTTAAGAAAAGAGCTGTTCAGTAATTCATCTTGCCATGCTGTAAACGTGGATGCTTCTCTTTAATATTTTTCCCTGCGTCCATCCTTTCAGCAGAAAAAGACTTAGCAGAGGAATGTGGCACAACCTGAGCTCCTCCTCACCACCAGTCAGGACAAATGAATTCCAGTAGCAAAGCGCACCATGGCTTTATCATTCTTTTGACAGGTAATTTTCTCCCTGGTGAATATAACTGAAGCTTTTGGAAACCACCTCTCAGTGGCTAGAATAAAGCTGTTTCACTCCTGGCAGCAAGGAACGAGCCCAGCAGTGGTGTACGCTTGTTGCTCTGTGTCTCTCCGAGTCCTACGCTCCTAAAAGCCTGGTGAGATTCTTTATTATCCCCTGATTATGTCAGATGTCCTCACTTGCCTGTTATGACCATCAGGCATGTTATCTATCACAGTGTTTTTCCACCAAACTGTTGTAGTCCCTTCTCTAAGGCATTTTGCAAGCCACTTGGAGATAATATTCTATCCCAAGTGTTCACAGTAGGAAGTCATACTCAGCTGCAAACTTATTTAATTGTCGCCCCTCACTTGCTTGCAGAGCCAAAAATCAGATGCAAGAAGGGCTGTGGTGCGTTGTTGAATGTAAAGAAGCAGATACAACCTGCACTGTAGGCAGAACCAAGAGCATGGATGGAAACAAACTGGTAGAGGCATATCACAAGGACGAAATGCAGTCAGCAAAATGAAGTAGTAGGTCTGGAGGGAAACTGGGGAAAGAAGGGGAGGTTCCTGTAGAAAACCTTGGACTATGTGGTCAAAATGAGAGTGAGAACCTTTCCAGCTCCCACATGAATGTGGATGCAAACAGGCTACCATCACTGCTGTGCTCCTGGAGGTCTCAAATCCTCCAAAAAGATCTTAAAATCCCAGCACTTCAGATCAAGGCAGAGAAGTGGTCCTGCATGGGCATCCGCAGAGTCATTTGGCTTATACAGAGTCCTTGACTTACGGGCAAGGGCTTGGGTATCATCCCTGTGTTTGGCTGCTCTGGAGGAACCCAAAACACAAGCAAGGCAATTAAAGACAGTGATATCTCCAAGTGAAAGAGTGTTTTGCTTTTGAAAAACTCTTGGCTTTCTCCCTTGCTTTCTCCCAATAGCCTTTCCCCACCTCCTGATAGTTTTCTGCCAGACCAATTCCTTGAAATAACACAACTCATCATACATCAGGAGCACGAGGAAGAGGACAGGAACTCATAGATGTGTAGGTGGGATGGGAACAGAGAACAAGAGTCCTGATATCAGTAGGCTTCAAATGGGGCAGAATCCATTCCTGAACTCTTGAATAGTTACAGAAAAGATCGATGTTGTTGGATGTTCATCTGAAGTTTTTACACTGCAATTTCAGTAAATCTCCTCTGGATTCAGGTTGTGGAATGCTCTCTTATCCTTTTTTAATTCACAGATCACAGCTTTCTTCTGCAAAGCAGAGGTAAGATCCTTCCTCGCCTTCCTGGGCATAACCCCAGGAACTGCATCAGACTCTTTGGTCTCTGGGTTGGCAGCATGGCCCAGAAGCCTGCGCCTGAGTTCCTTTTGGAACACTTGTCCAACCCAAGTTCATGTCTTTATCGTCATCTAGCCAGGTAAGGAACCCATTTCAGTACATTGGGGTTGCAGCCACTCTCTTGCTTTTCCACACGTAAGGACTGTACCTGTCTTCTGTGCCGAGGCAGCTAGCAAAGCGAGAAAGGTCAGGCTGTACTTCTGTGACTTGAGGACCAACAAAGGGACACCTCCCCGGGTTTGCACAATGGGGGGGAATTCTGAAGGGGAGGATGATTCCCAAGGGACTGGCTGAGCAAGAGGCAGCGTGTCCCTCTTTGCAGCTCCCAGCTGAGCTAGGCAAGGTGTCCTGGTGGGTCAATGGTTTGGAGGAGCCCGGGCATGGGAGCAGGCTGACTGTCGCACCAATTCCCTGCTCCTTGCACCCCTCTCCCAAGCCTACCCAAGCCCCCACCCTCTGGAACAGCCTCCAGCCTCACAAGCCTGGCCAGCTCTGCTCAATTTGAGCCGATCTATTTAAAATTCAGACAAGAAATGGGTTCTGGCTTGTTACAATGCCGTTCCTGGAAATGGAGTCATCACCAGAGACTATTCCTTTTTACAACTTTAGGTATATAGATTTCCTCTCAATTCAATTTATTTTTATATAGTGTCTTTAATACACTGTCTCTCCAAATGCTTTAGCAGATAGAATTGAAATAATGAGATAACGCTTTGCAGAAGTGTGTGCAGCCGCTCTCAGACGGGCAGCGGGGTAAAGCGATAGATAGAGATAGAGCAAAGAGTGCAAGGTGGAAGCAACATAACTTAAAGTAGCAATAATATAAGCAGACATTCATGCAGGCTATTACAGCGAGCACAAGAACTGATGGATATGGGGAAAAGCTTGTAGCCAGGTACTCTCAAAAAGGAGGAATTAAGGAGTAATTTGAATTGAGGAAAGATGGCTCTAAAGGGGAATGCATTCAAGGGAGGGATCGAGGACAGTAAAAGCAAACCTTGACTCTGCTCACAACGAATGGAGGTCTCGTTTACTCCTCCACCACCTCAATATGAAACAGAGCTTGGGACAGCCTAGGTGCTGCAGCTCCGCTTCAGAGATGTGCTTAAATTGCTGCGTGGTCCTGACTTCCCTAGAAACAGCCAAGCATGCAAAGATGTAAATGTACCCAGCTGGAAATTTTCCTCTTAGCCTGCTTTCACTGGATAATGTTGATAAGAGAAAAGCAAAAGTTTTACAGGTGAAGAACTGGTCAGAAGAGGAATTGGTGTTTTAGTCTCATTAACACGTGGGTGACAGAACAGACTGTTTTCACGGTTTTGTTTAAAATAAACATGAAACCAAAACTATTCTGTGAAAAATGTCAACAAAATTGGAAATTTAATTTCATCCACCTCAACTCACTTCTACTCAGCAGGGAAGAGCAACATGAGAAATTTCAGTGCTTTTTGTTTTCATTACAGTTTGGACTGGCAGGAAAAATGAAATCATGGGTTTTCCTGTAAGAGGGACAATCCTGTCACAATTCAGCCACTGTGAGTGACGGGGAAAAAGTCGAAATGCTTTCTTGGACTGGGGTTTCTGGGCCTTACCAGTGATGACTGAACCTGAGGGTAGTTTCACTGGGACTTCTTAAGGGACAAATCTTGAGTGACAGAGAAAGCCGCAGGCAGACAGAGGCTGCTAGGTGGAGATCAGGCAAGAGGATGGAGCAAGTTCATGATAGACCTGTACCAAACGTTTCTGAATTGCACCTGAAAATGAAAGAGGAGCTGGGGGGGGTGTGATGAGCAGAACACTGGATTGTCTGGCGAGCCCTTGCTTTCCAACACGCTTGTGACACCTCCCTTCTCCACATACCCTCCATTTCACAGAGCCAAGTTGTTTTTCAGGTACTGTGAAAGTGAAGTGGACTTCCGCACAAAAAATCCCAGCCTGGATTCTCATTTCTAAGTGATCTTCAAACCTTGGAGTGGATTTATCATTGTAGAGGATGGGTGGTGGCTCTGAAAGCAGAGCTGAGATAAGCTGCCAGTGTTTGGATCTAGGATCTTGGTTTGGGCTAGAAAGAAAAGGTACAAAAATGTGAATTTTGATTACGTTTCATTTAAAGAATTTTGAAAAGATTTGGCACTGAATAAAAAGTAACAAAAAACCAGGGAGATGAACGACCCTTATAATAAATTCAATTGGCTTTTGTGCAATTTGTTGCATAGAAAAACCTTATTAATACGTTTTGCAGGTGGTTGGGTCATTTGTCATCAGGATCACATTTTATGGAAAGTAACTTTCCTCCCTCTTTAGCTATTTTTCTCTGAAATAAGTTTCCCTGGGTCCTCTCTGCAGACAGGAGCTGAATTGGCTTCAGTAGGGACACATGGCTTCATGGCAGAGGAAGATCTGCCCTGTTATTTTCTATATATTTGTGTTGTCCTTATTTTACATGGTCTACAGTTAATATCTCAAGTATATGTACCCATAGCCCCCATCCATTAGGAAAAATCCAGCCCTATATTCTAGTTAATAATATTGTTTCCTTTTGTTTTTCTTAAAAAACAAGGTAGCTTCCCTCTCCAGAGGGAAGACAGGCTGAAAAAAAATAGAAAAAGCTTATTTCATTTGCATTTTCCTAATTTGTTTTCCTCTGCCTCAGACATGTGTTGCCTATAAGCTATTAAAACTCTTTCTCTAGGGTTATTCTCCCGCCTCCTTCCCCCATCTGATATTCACAACTTCATTCTGCCTGGATCAATGACTTCAAATTTGCTTTATGACAACTTGAACAAACCCATGATGGATCAGAAAGGACCTCAAAGTAGGCTGAAACCTACTCAAGTCAAGAGCACCAGACACGTTTGTTAAAGACCTCATTGGCCTCTGATCCTTGGGTTGCTGCAGTATTGATTTTTGGGGTCCGAGCTCAATTGTGCTGGAAGTCGAGTCGTATGGAGCCGCGTGCTCGTGGGGAAGACGGGAGCTTTATAATGGGAATGGATCGATGGGGAATGATTTAGCACAGAGGGACCTGGAGGCTTGGCAGGAAAGTTAAGCAATAATCGAATTTTGGGCTCAGAGCCGTTTCAGGCCGGCATGCTGCTTGTGTTGCGCAGTTCGTAGAGCTCTGGGGCTGCGATGCCAGGTCTGTATGTGGTGGGTGGATGCAGGTTCTGGCTGGCTCCCAGCTCGGCAGGCAGCAGCCATGCCCCACGTGCATTCTGAGTCATGGAGCTGATATCATTAATCTCCAGCAGGTGGGTGTAAGCTTGCTTCTGTAGCCCCTCCTTAAGATTTAAAATAAAGCAAGTTGGATCCTCAAATGCTGTGAATGCCCTGGAAAGGTCCTGGGACCTGGAGGGACCCTAGGGCCTGATAGGTTGACCTCAGGTAAGCCCTAGGAGGGTCCCCACAGAGGTCCCGTGACCTCAAGTGACCACAAGGCCTGATAGGTTGACCTTAGGTAAAGCTTGGGGTGTCCCCAGGGAGGCCCCATGATATCAAGTGACCCCAGGGGCTAATAGGTTGACCTCAGGTGTCCCCAAGAAAGACCCTTGGGGAGGCTCTGACACCTTGAGCGGCCCTAGGGCCTGACAGATTGACCTCAGGTGACCACTGAGAGGTTCCCAGGAGAAGCCCCATGACTTCAAGTGACCCCAGGGCCTGACAGGCTGACCTCATGACACCCCTGAGAGAGGATGGCCTGTGACATTGAGTGACACCAGGGTTTGGAAAGGTGACTTCAGGTGATCCTTGGAGGATGGGTCTGCGACTTTGAGTTACCCCAGGGTCACCTGAGGTCAATCCAGCTGGCCCTGGGGTCACTCAAGGTCACGGGAGGCCTCCCCAGAGTCACAGGAGGTCACTGGAAGTCCCTTCAAGGTCACTCAAGGTCATGGGCAGCCCCCCCAAAGTTACCTGAGATCAACCTGGCCAGCCCTGGGGTCACTTGAGGTCACAGGCAGCCCAGATGGGGTCACCTGAGGTCAACTTGGCTGGCCCCAGGGTCACTCAAGGTTGACCTCAGGTGACCCCGGCTGGGCTCCCCATGACCTCGAGTGACCCTGGGGCCAGCCAGGTTGACCTCAAGTGACCTCATTGGATCTGTCCATGACCTCAGGTTACCTGGGAGTGGCCATGATCTTGAGTGACCCCAGGGTGAGGCCTGACCTCAAGTGACCCCGGTGGGGGCTGTGACCTCAGGTGACCCCTGAGGGGATCCCATGACCTCGAGTGACCCCAGGGCCTGATTATTTGATTTCAAGTGACCCTGGGGAGTGTCCACGGAGTGGTCCTGTGACTTCAAGTGATCCTAGGGTCTGATAGGTTGACCTTAGGTGACCCCTGGGAGGGTTCCTGGAATGGCCCTGTGACTTCTAGTGGTTTGGGCTACTGAAGGGGAAGGTGCCCTGCATAGGTACAGGCTGGGACCTCCAATATGCCTGGGCACCTTTCTTCTTGTGCAGGGCCCACATTGTGCAGTCTATTGTCTGCATTTAAAGAGGTTCAGAGAAGCCGTAGGTTCTCCATTCTTGGAAATAATCAAAGCTCAGCTGAACAAGGCTCTGGGCAACCTGAAGTTGGACCTAACCTCCAAGAGGTCCCTGTTTGGAGCACATAGCACTACTAGACACTAGACAAGTCCATCTAAATTATTCTGTTATCCCTCCCATCATCCCATCAGGCTCTGCCTAAAGCTTAGTTTGGTTGATTCAGACCTCTCTGCTCTAACTGAAAGGACTGTTTCAAACTATTTCTGTTGGTCAGTAGGTGGTTCTAGCCCAATCTGAGGTCATTCCTGCTCACTTCCCAGGTACTTAATATCCCTGTTCCAACCTCACCTACTCCTCACATATCTCAGTGGGTGGGTCTAGCAGAAACGGGTGAATCTCCCTAAACTGGCAGGAACGACTGACAGCAGAAATTGGCTCAAAGCCCAAATAACTATAAACAAAGTCAAGACAACTTGTCTAGATTTGTTTAGGCTCTGTTCAGTTTTCAGATGGCTAATTCTAAGTGAGACTGAGCCCCTTGTGCCCACGTTTCCCACAGCTTATGCTGCAAATAAACATATTTCCTTTGTGCATTGTTTCTGATGGTATTGTGTGCAGTTTTGGGTGCCACAGTATAAAAAGGATATAAAGCTACTGGAAGGTGTCCAGAAGAGACCACAAGGCTGGTGAAGGGTATACAGAGGAAGCCATATGAGGAGTAGCTACAGTCACTTGGTGTGTTCGGCCTGGAGAAGAAGATGTTGAGGAGAACCTCATAGCAGTTTACACCTTCCTCACAAGCGGAGGAGGAGGATCAGGCACTGATCTCCTCTCTCTGGTGACCAATGACAAGACCTGAGGGGATGCCAGGAGGATGTGCCAGGGGAGGTTTACGTTGTATATTAGGAACTGGTTCTTCACCTAGAGGGTGGTAGAGCGCTGGAACAGGTCCCCAGGAAGCAGTTGTGGCGCCAAGTCAGGCAATACTCAAGAAAGATTTGGACAATGCACTCAGACACATGGTGTGAATGTTTGGGTTGTCCTATAGAGAGACAGGAGGTGGATTCAATGATCCTTGTGGGTCCCTTCCAACTGAGGACACTCTATGATTCCGTGATTTATTTGAGGGCCTCTGCAACGAAAGCTCTGCTTGTTCCATCCCACTGATGCTAAGTGACTGCTGGTAATGGATGCAGGCTGCGAGCAGGTCTAGGGATCTGGATAAGTGCAATTAATAAATCTTTCCTTGGCAATTCACAATATTTTAGGGGCAAAAATAGTGGTGTCTTAGCACAGTGACAGGTAGGTGCAGCTTGTGCTGTGAAATCTCTGCGGAGAGGTGGGAAAAGGCAGCCAGGTTTCATACGTACGGGCAGATTATAAAGTGTGGGGATTAGCAAGGAGTAATTACAGTGCCTTCACTGTATATTAAGTGTGTGAAACAATATACAGGCACTCAGCGCACGGCAGGCATTATGGCTTGGTGTCATAGTTGACATTTCTAATATCCATTATTCAAAAATTGATTCCATGCCTGACTATCAAGCAGCATCCAGCTATAATATGGGAGTAGTAGCACACAACAGCACTGTCATCTGCTAAGAGCTTTACAAACATTAGCTAATTCTGCCTTCCCTCTCCATCAGCGACAGGTAAGGGCTGTGATTTCTGACTGACTGAATTCTCGGTGAGAGCTGTGCATTAGATGAAGTAGCTCTGGAGAAGCTGCTCTAGATAGTGAGGCTACCACAGCCATGAGCATTGAAGGGATGAGCAGCACAGGGAGTGGCTCTAACTTGGAATGATGCTTGAGTTCCCCCGTATCCAAATTAAAACACCTTCCATGCTTAGAGATGATAAAAACCAGGAGTTTTTTAAAAACCTGGTTTGTGCTCACATTTTTTTCAAGCTTTTTTAGGAAAATTTTTCTCTTTTACCTCTTGTAAACACCTCTAGGAAAGGTTTTCATTTGGGTTTTTTTTTTTCTATCTCTGTTTTTTTCACTTTGGCCCTCAGGAAAGGAGTAGGAAGGGCAAAAAAGGCAGAGAAAACAATAAGCAGATGAGGGAGGAAAAGCCCAAACAGGAGAAGAAAGTTTTTTTCTTTTTTAAATGAAAAAATACACATTTTCCAAAATATGACCCTTTTTTTAAAAATTAAAAAATATATAATTTAGGAAAAAAAAGGTGGTTTTCCCATACTGAAAATATCGATGACCCCATAGATGATCTTATGTGTGGGCCCAAAACTAAGGCAGCAATATCTTCTTAGAGAGCTTGGCCCATTTTTGGTGGCTTCACAGCTTGTTGCTGGCTGTTGACAAACCAGATTTCATCTTTCTCTTCTGCCTCTGCTCAGCTCCAGGAATTTCCATTCCCAAACCTCCATCTCTTTAGGTAAATCCTCTCTGAAGATTACCTGCATTACCTGCTTCTCCTTGAAGACAACCTACTCTGCTAACAATTAACAACAGCTCTCACCAACCCCTTGGCTCAATTGCACCAACTTTAAAAGCAACCCTGACATTGATGTGCCTTTTCCTATTTTTTTTCTTCCTCTGAATTATTTTGTTGCTTCTGACTGCAGACCCCAGCACTGAGGTCCTGGGGGTTGATGGGCTCTTGATCTCCTCCTTGGGCTCCTAGAGTTTCCTCCCCACACTCATGCGAGCATCCCACCTCAGGACATGAGGTCTCCTGGGTTTGTATCTCATATCCAAGCAGTACCATGTAATCAAAGGAGATGATTGTATGGAATAGCTGTTTTCCAGGTCATGTAGCCCTTTGTTCTGGGGCTGTCTTTGGAGATTATGTTAAGTGTGTGAAGGATACGTTCCAAATGATTCCAACAATCTGCACTGAGGCTGCAGATATGAAATGCAGAGCCAAGTAAATGATCAGATGGGATCTTAATTGCAACACTGACAAAGGAAACACAGTGCAGGTTCTCCTAGTTAAAACTAGGGTCAAACCTCCCCTTGCACCCTCCTGTTCCCTGCCTACGTTTCTACTCTGCCCCTTTGGTGCTGTTTGTGCTGCCAAAAGTCAGGGAATGAGTCTTGCTCAAACTTGGGTGCCTTATTTATCCCAGGATCATCCAAGAAGTATCTGTTCCCTGTAAGGATGGATGTAATTCAGTGAGGAAACCAAATTGGTTTGATGAGATCTCTCCATACCTGCCTGGCACAAGCACAAGCAGGACTGAATGCCCTGCTCTTGTGGATATGTCAGGCTTGATATGTCTTTCCAGTTGGTGGCTGCTCTGTGCAGTATCTCAAACTGTGAGGTGGAGATGGGGCTCACCAGACCCACCAGTGTACCCCAAACCTTGCACCGATGTGTGCACCTCCAGTACAGCAAAGCAAAGAAACACAGACATGTCCTTGGGCCCAGCCTCATTTGGAGGTTAAAAATAACACAAAGGTGCTTAGGAAAATAGAAAAAATAAAAATTAAACCACCCACACACTTGAAAGAAACCTGCCCCTTTAAGAAAGGATTGAACGTAATCTATTTCCAGCGTACGAGAGATCGGCTAAGGATTGCTGGGACATTTTCACTGACACAAATCTACATAATCGTTTTAAACTTCTCACCATTTCTTCCGATTATTCTCTTTCTGTCACTTTAGGAAGCTCTAAAACTGATTTTCTCTCCATAATCTTCCAGTATTGCTTAGCACCCAAATCTCTAATATTTTAAGAAGATTATTTCATTTATAATTGATTGAGTGTATTTGCCAGTTTGCTACTTCAAAGATGTTGTGCTTTAAGGGGTTCAGGTAGAGCATTATTAAGTTTCTACCCCTTAGCCCCCATCCAAAAAAGAGGCAGAAAAATTTTGCATCCTGTCTGACACTTGATGCATTTATATTTTTTTTCTAGTATTGGTATTATTTACATGGTCGGCATGCTGAATAGCTAAAAAATAAGATCTCCAGAGATGAAAGGCAAATTGAGCTGTCTCCAGCTACGACTCGAGGCCGTAGTTTCCATCGCAGGATGCAGTTTGACAGGCAGTGATTGCAGGCAGCCAGCTCAGGCAGCGCCACATCTCCCTGCGCACCAGCCTTCCCTTCCAGATTCCATCTACCCTCCTCACCATTCTCAGTGGGAAATGCAAAAGTTAAGATACATTTTAGGGTTGTTTTTTGTTTGTTTTCCAGTGGATGGTTTGCTTTTCAACCAGATATGCTCCCTGGGGTTGTTTTCTACATTAACACAAAAAAGGATTACATGGGTGGTGGGCAGGGGAAGAGGTGGGCAAGGGGCAGGAGGAGAAGAGAGTGGGTAAAGGGCATTTCTGAGACACATTGATGTTGAAAGTCATCTTCATCCAGTTCAGGGCTGGGCTATGGTAGGTGCTACCTGAAGGCAAGCATCCTCTCACCACTCAGTGGTGGACGCTGTCTTGTAGGGTAGTGGAAAAGGGGTTGAGAGATGGAATAAGAATGCAATAGGTAATATTTATCGAGAGCAAAGGTAGCAAGACAACTGCAAGCAGAGAGATACAGGAAGGAAGACTGCTTAGTGCACTCTCGCTCCCCACTGCATAACCACAGAGTCTCCGAAATAAGGGAGATTTCTCCAATCTCAGCCCTGCTCTGCTGTTCGTTCTTTATCACCTGTGAACTAGTGAGAGGATGCATAGCACAATGCTGAAAGGAAAGCTCTGAGCCCTCTTTTAGGGCTGGCAGAGACTTAGTGATGCTCTGTCACAGTCATTTCGGGGAATGGAGCAGCTATCAACTAACAAGAATGAATTTCAAGGCTGATACCTGAAAGCCAGGGATAATGGGAGGTCTGCACAATCAAACACGTCTCCTGTTATAGTAAAACAAGCAACACTTGAAAAAGACATGGAAACAGGCTTCTTTAAATCCAATTCAGGGATTTGGAATCCCCACTAAACGCTTAATTAATTTTTGATTAGCTGAGAACCCATTAAACAGACTGATTCTTCTAGCTTTATAAGTAATGGCAGCATGCTGCTTTAATTAAATTAATACTAAGAGATGTTCATTTTCAAATCCTTACGTTGGTTATTTGAGAAAAATCATTTCATTCCCTTCCCTAAGAGGTTTACCATATTCTTTTAGCCCAGTGCAGTATCTCTTCCCATTCTGTTTGTGCCGCTCTTGGTTCACCTGGAGGCAGGAACAGTCAGGGTCCTGAAATTGTTCTTCCCAAGGGATGTGGGGGTGTCCCAGCAGTTTTAAGGGCCAAGAACCTTGAATTCCTATGGGGGTTCAGCATATGGGTATGAGCTGTCTTACTGTTTGGGGTGTCACAGCCCTGGCTTCTTTCACGCACGCTCCATGTGGAGCTACCATCGGCTATTTCCTATGACAGGTACTAGATATGAATCTTGATTCTTCCTCCACAAAATAGCAAATAGCTTTGAATTATCACTTCTTTTTTGAGGGTCCACAGGCAGTTGGTGCAGGGCAGTGCACACAAAGTAACCTGTTCCAGGTCTCCTGTGTAATATCAATGTGTATCAGAGAATATATCATGGTTGATCCGGTGGGTCTCTTCCAACCTGGTTATTCTAGGATTCTACGATTCTTTGCTCCTGGTTTTCAAACCCCTAGGGCTTTCTCCATTTCCCAGTGCAAACCAGAGTTGCTGCCCAGCCTTGGCTTCTTCTCCAGTGGCTGATATCTTCCTATATACTCTGGTGATGGAAGGCATGGAGTCAGCACTCGGGTCCTTCCTAGATTATGGAGACCTGGCACGGACACAGGCATCACTGGGTGTGATTGGGAAAGGAGGTTGGACTCACTCTTAGGAAACTCATCTCATGGGAAGATTCAAAACCTCCCCTCTGCCTTTCTTTTCACCCACAAGTGAGTTTTGCATCCTTTTCCTACTGCTCTACTGGTTTAAAAGTGCAGTCCCAATGTGTTAAAGCTGGAAGGTAGAGGCTCATCTTGCTTCACTCTTGGGTCCTGTGCAAACCTCTGAGCCATCCCCTAGCCCGTGTCCATCTGAGCCTTGTACAGGGAAGCCTCTGAGGTCTCTGCCTGTGCTGAGTGGGGGTCCACGTGCACCCAGACATCCAGGGAGTGAAGCCTGGAGCAGCCAGCAAATTTCCATATTTATTTATGCAGGCTCACTGTACCCAGCTCAGAGACTTGCCAGCCACACAAAGTCCCAGATGACGACATTGCTTTCATGATGCTATAGAACAACTTTACATTGATTATCATCCCATAAGTGGGGAACCATTCTTGTCATCTGAGGGCTGGGATTATTTTTTCCCCTCTTTAAGCTTCTTTCATTTGGCAGAAGAATAATCACTTTTGCAAAAACAGCTCACAAGAACCCACTGCTTGGACAAACCAATTAGGAATGACACCAAACCTGGCTTGGTACAGGTGTGATTTTCCTTACACCATCTCCATGCCATTTTGACTTGGCATCCATCCCTCACTCCATTTGCTCTGGAATAAGCAGAGCACATACTTTGCTCCACGCTGTGTTTATCCTATCAAATGGAAGGTGAAAAGGGGCTTTCAGCCCACCAGTGTCCCCTTCACTGATGACCTTGCAGAGTTTGGATTCCACTCAGACCCTGGCTGTGGGAGCAACAAGCAGGTCCATTCTTGGGTGATCCCTCAAGGATTTAATCCCAGGCACAACAGCAAACGTTACCATTACACGGGGTCTGGAAGGGGATGCTTGGAGGACAGCCCCAGCCCCTCACATGTTCACCCTCTTGCAGACGTGCCCTTGCTCCCACTCTCCCCACTGCCCTCTTCTTGTTAGGAGCTGTCGGAGGCAGCTGGCTGCTCGTGCATTAAATTAGCAGATGTTGCAGCTACACAACATTAAGCACAACAATACTGTTAATGTGCCCTCCAGAGCCCTCTGCCTCCCTCCTCACCAGGCCTCACCAGACACAGCCTCTCTGGAGGCAGATTAATTTCAACTCTCTGGATCATAATAAATTAATTTTTATTAGAAAAACCCGGGGTGTGGGGGGGAGGGCTGATCTCCTGAGCTGCAGAGATTTAAGCCAGCTGTCGAATGTCTCCTGGCATTTGGGTTAGGAAGTAAATACAGAAGGAGGGGATTTTCATAAAATGCCCATCAGCCCTCCTTTCTGGGAGGCGCATGAGGAAGGCTTGGAGGTAAATCTGCATTGTGGGGTTAATGCTTTGCCCAGTTCAGTGCTAAACAAATAGGACGGGGAGTATTTTTCTTCTTCCTGATGTAAAATGGGCTTTCATAATGCTATATCCTGAAGGCAACCCTCCCGGGATGTGAGAGTTGAGATGTGATGTCTCAAAGCAGGTACCCACACCCACCAAGCCCTCCTTTCCTAAGAAGCCCCTTTTTAATGAGGTAGTTGTTTGAATAGCATTTACAAGCTTTGTCACCACTATTGGAGAGACAAGGCACAGTCCTGACAGTCCCTGAAGCACCCTTGCCCCAGCCCTGACTTGTGGTCCTTGCACAGCCTGGCTCCCCAGTCATGACCAGACAGCAAGCTGACTCTGTTGGACCACAGAGTTTCTAAGCAGAGGAGATTTTGATGGTTCAGCCTCGTTCTCTTGGATGCCAAAGGCTCAGAGCTACTTTTGGCTTAAGTAGGGGCTGTCTGTACTCAGCACTTATGAAAATCAGCCCTGGGTCTTTTCTCAGATTAATGATCAGTACTGAGAACAGAGGGTCTTGGAAACCCAGATCTTCCTTTATCGGTGGGGAGTGCGCTGCCAGCCATGGATTTGGAGGATGTGGGAGTCGGGCTTCAGCTGCCCATCCCTTGCCTCACTTTTGAGCTGAAAACTTGGGCCTGGCAGTTTTACTATCAGTCAGAATGACTGCTGAGAAATCTGGATTTTGGCAGGGCTGTGGACATGACCATGTTACCTAATCTTGCTGTGTTAAATGGTAGTGGCATTTCAGTCATTTCAAAGGCCAATAAATCTGTCCAAAGGTTGATCCATCTCAGCACCTTGTCTCCAGCTGTGGTTAGGAGTGAACAATGATGAGGAATGTCACACCATAAACTCACAGTGATTCCTCACCAGAATACTCTCCCGAGCCTTGGTTGTGTGGTCAAGGGTCTTCCCAATGTAACCCAAACAAATTTATTTTCTCCATTAATTTCTCCTTTTGCCTTTGAGCATTCCTGGCATCCAGTGGTAAGGAGCTCTGCAGACCTAACAGGTTTTCCATGAAAAATAATTTTTCCTTTTCCAGCTGGTCTGAGTTGCCACCTGCAAGTCTCAGCAACTGCCTCCCAGTTTTTGTACAGGGGGAAAAGGTGAACAATTCTTCTCTGTTTACCTTCCTCAGCCCATTTTATATTTATCATTTTCCTCTTAAATAATATCTTTTCAAAAGATGAAGAAACCCAGTCACTGCAGTTGTTCCTCATACAGATGCCCTTTGTGTTTTGTTCATAGCTGGCTGAAATACTAATACATCTCCTGGGTGCTCAGATAGTCTCCAGCTCCTCATTTGATGAATAATTTTGTAATTTTGGGTGCATAACTGTGGAGTTATTCTGCCATGTGAGGGCAATATAGAAACTGTTCTCCCTGCCTGGTTTTTAACTCCCCATCTTGTCATGCCCCAGGTTAACAATAACTGCAGCTTATGGGGAAGTGTTAATTTTTAAACTGGGTCCATTTGCCTGCCTGGTTTCTAGCCCAATCCCTGGGACAGTTGTGCAGCTGAGTTCATAGTGAACTATAACAAGGTGGATGGTGAAAGAAAGTTTCACTCAAAACCAATGAAAACACAGCCCTAAAGTCAGGGTTAGAGCTTGGGAGTCAGGCTGGAGTGTGTGTCTCCAGCTGAGATGCTTCTGGCTGAAGGGCAGAGAGGTCCTTGGGCACACAGGACAAAGACCTGCTCATGCGTCTGCTAAGGCCTCTTGAGAGCTGCTGCTGTGCATCACTGGCGGTCACTGGCCCGTGAGCATCTTGTTTGTTCCATTGTGAAGCCTTGTGCCAAACCCCGATGCTGTCACTCTACACACTTCTGAACTTCCCTTTGACAGGAGATCTTGGAGGAAGGTGAAAAAAAGGCATGCAGGAGCAGGGACTAGAAGGAAAGTGGTGCTTGTGATAACACTAGATCAGGTTTCACTGAGACTTTTTTTAAACTCCAATTGAAAACCCCTCTTACCACTTGACAAGTTTCCAAAATCCTCTTTCTTTCCAGGATCTACCCATGGCCCTTGAGTAGGGAGAAGAGGCTGAGAAACGAAGGCCCTGTTTGCTCTGTGAAAGAGCTTGACAATGTGTTGAGAGAAAGTGTTACTCACTGTCTTCAGAGCATTCAGAAAGGAGCCATTTATCTCTCTCCTTTTTCTTCATCTTCTAAGGAATCTCTGGTTGTGATCCCTCTCTGGGATTTTTCACAGTAGTCTGGTAATGTTAATATTTATCCAGACCCAGAGGTGAACTGACAGTGCTGTGTTTTTTCCTCTTTGTTATTATCTCTGTACATCTATTAATTGTTACTTACGTCTCTGCCTTCAACAACACCCAGCCTGGGAAAACGACGGTCAGAAACATCCTTCAACACATCCTTTCAACACATCCCACCTCTGGTGCATTATTTTCTTTGTTTGGTTTTGTTAATTTGTTTATGAAAAGGCTAAAGATTTAAAATCATGCTAGAAGCTTTTGACTAGTCTAGGAATTCGGGCTGTCTGAGTGTAATTCCTAGACTATTCCTTGTCCTGTATTAAAAAGTTGATTGCAGACTTTTGGCAGAAGGGTTGAGGGGACTTAGAGACGTGCGTTTCTCAAGAGTTTAGTCTTTGAAGAAAAGGATCCATGATGGAATTTTCTTCTACTGGTGGTAAGAGCATTCTGATGTCTTATCATAAATGCCATTGAAAAGCCCATCAGAGTCATTGTTATCCTTGGAAGAGATGCCTGCAGAATAACAACAGCCAGACATAATTTGTCATGGAGACAACCAGCATTTCCCACTCCAGGGTGTAGCACAAGCAAGTGAAAACCAGCAACAGTAAAGTTTCTTTGTATGGAATCAATGCCTGCCAACATTCATGATTTTGTTGTGAGCTTTGTGAACATCTTTATTTATCTTAAGGCCTCCTGCCTGGGAGTCAAATGAATACAGAGAAATCTTGGTTTGCATTTGCATGTAAAGGAGTTTATACGTCTCGTGTTTCCCAAGTACAATCAAGAAACAAGGAAGAAGGTATCTAAAACGTCTTGAAAACTCTGTGATGGCTAAAGTAATATCTCAGTTATTATTAAGAACCTGATTTGGAGAATAGTGATGTTGGCAGTTGGCTGTACTCCTCCAGTGACTTCTACTGTATCTACAACCCACCACCATAGACATGTGAGGATGTTGTGGGAGTGGAGAATGCCCCTGAAGCCACTCACAAGAGAACAGATACCCAAAGTAACTGATTTCACCTTGAACTTTTATTGATGCAGTGGATTATCCTTTGTTGAGAGCACAGATGGGATTTCACTGCTGAATAAAATTTTGGAGATACTCCCTCTGATTTATTACTGTAGGGTTAGATTTAGCAGTGAATGAAACCACAGTGAACAGGTTGAGCACCAGTCTGTGTAGAATATTGTTTTACATGTATTTTAGCAATGTGTTTTGGACAAGATTTAGACTAGAAATTTAGGAAGAAATCCTTCACAATTAGGGTGGTAAGGGACTGGCATGGGTTGCCCAGGGAGGCTGTGGTTGATCCCTCTCTGGAGGTGTTCAAGGCCAGATTGGATGGGGCTTTGAGCAGCCTGGTTAAGTGGGAGGTGTCCCTGCCCATGGCAGGGGGTTAGAACTGAATGATCTTTAAGGTCCCTTCCAACCTGAATGATTCTATGATTCAATGATTCTATGGCTTCTAAATTAAAAAAAATACCCTCTGTAATTCACTGGAATTCTACAGAAAAGATGTTCTGGTGTGACCATTATGTGTTTGCCAAAGCTAACATCCACATTGCCAGAGATGGTGACTCCAACCCCCACTCCCCCATTTTGAAGTAGTTTATATATCAGAAACTTTAAAAACTATGTTAATCACAATGATAGAAGAATAAAAAATTCAACTCAGCCAAGGATATTTGCTTTTCAGGGAGGAGTTATTGTAAGCAACCCACAGGCCATGTAGTGTTATCTCACAAGCCGGGACAAAATAGCTGCTGGCCAAACCAATCAAGAAATTTCAATGTGGCCATTTGTTCCTCTATAGCACAAACTGGCTAAGTGAAAGAACAAAACATCTAGAGATGTGAAGGCCCAGGGAGGTCAGAAGCAGTCGCTCTCTCTCTGAATCAGCACTGAATCAGGCTGTTTCAAAACGAGACAGAGAATATTGCAAGGAACAAATAATTTTATGAAAGGCTGCCACTGAAAGCATCAACAGTGCAAAGAGCAGAGCTTCTTTTTGAGATCTGTGCTATGAGCAGCAACCTCCAGAGAAAATACAATTCCCTAGAGTCCATGGTGTACTGTAGACACACAAGGGTATGTTACTTCACAAGTAAGCACACCCATCCGAGTGCTTCTTCCCTCCCTGTATATCTCTGGATCATGTAGAGGGGTATCACTATCTACACAAATTCCATCAAGCTGTATCAGGTTTGACCTAAGAAATCACTGCTAACCAATTACACCATAGCTACATCCACACTAGGAAGTACTAATCCTACTCTTGTCCAAGAGAGAGGAAAAAACATGTACTAGTGTTATGCAAAAAAAAAAATCACTCATTAATTGTAATTAATTAATTCTCATATTGCAGCCTAGACACAGATGCATCGCTGCCTTTTACCACAAAATTCCTCCCGTCATCTGACCTTGCTCCTATGAACAAGTTTTCTCAGTCAAGCCAACAGAGCTTTTTTTCAGCTTTTCCACTAGATCTGCAAAATATATGCAGATTTATACAGTGAGGCACAGACTAAATACTCTGGGGGAAGGAGTAAAATAGACATTAATCAGATATTAAAGGACTTATGAGACAGGGAAAAATATACATTTGGGCATAGTTTGGAGTTGGTTTTAAATTTTACGTGTGTATATATATACACAATTACTATGAATATGTATGTATTATTGCTCTGTTTTGAACTGGAATGGATTGGCTAAGAAGAAAAAAGGAAGAGGCAGGAGAAAAATACCTTATAACATTAATGTTAGTCAACTATGGCTAATTTGCAAATAGATACCAAATAGAAACACGCTTCCTTTAATCTGTGTTGCTTTAAAAAGAAAAAAAAAAGGAGGAGGAGGAGGCTGGGGTTAGTAAGCTATCTGACAGGCTGAGCAGCTCATCTGCTTGCAGGGATTGGGTTGGGAGCAGATATTCCCAAGTGCCTTGAGTATCAAGCACGTTGAATATGGCTTTTGATCAGAGGGGTAAGGTGCTGCCTCTGCTTCCCTAGGATGGTTCCCACTGGAGACAGGGACCTCCCGAGGGAGCAAGGAGAGAGGGTTTGGTGGTGGTGAGAAGGACAAGAACAGCCCTGCATTGTGTGTTTACACCAGACCCTGGCCTTTCCCCTGGATGTGTTCCTTGTAATTTCTGGAAATCAGAAATAAGCTGATGTGATTAGAGAAGAACAGATCTGGCTTAGTGCTCTTCAAGCTTAAAAAGGTGTTAAAGATTTGCCAAATTACAAATAGAGAACTAACAGAGATCCAAAATAAGGGCGGCTGCCTAATTCCTTTACATCGAGAGACAAAAATGAAGGGTGGCATTACTGGGATGGATGGACAGATAGCAGCCTGGCCAGAGACCGCTGGTGCACATCTAAAACCATTTTACATCCAGCCCACCCTTCATCTGGGTAAGGACTAGTTTTTGCAGTCCTTTAGCTTTGTTGATGGTTTGCTGCTGGTGACCCAGTGGAAACAGGGTTTTGTGATGTTGCTTTTTCTAGGGGAGGGACCAGGCTCGGGTGTTCTTTACGTTACACTTCTTTTTTTCTCTTTTTCTTTTTCAATACAATCTCTTGAAGTTATCTTGCATTAATTAGCCGTCATCTTAACGACACTGTTGCATGTTAGACGAAGAGATCTCTGAATTCAAATAAGACTTGACCCTAAGAGGGACCAGCTCCCTGGCTTTTTCTTCTCATCTCCTTAAATCTAAAAATTGCTAAGTGATCTCTGAGGCTCAGGCTTTCCTCGGAGATTAGTGTAAGAAAAGCCCCAACATCTGCAAAAGTGACTGCTTTTGACAACCGTACAGATATCTTAAAGAGCAGGAATTTCCCTAATAAAACCCCTTAAAATAAGTCTTCTTAAGATTTCTTAATGCCACAGTGATCAGTTTGCATGTTTCAGAAATTCAAGAATTTTTTATCTGCTTTGGAAAGTTATGAAAAAAAAATGAAGCAGGTTTATTTAAAGGGGAGAAGTATTTGAGATGCAGGAGAGACGGGGTAGCAAAGCTTAGGAACTGGTGATAAAACCATAAATTGTATAGCTCAGGGAATTTGTGGACTGACAAAGCAAAGCAGCCCAACTTGGTCATCAGAATAATAACAAAGAGGACTTTTACCACAAAAAAAAAAAAAAAAAAAAAAAAAAGAAGAAGCACGTGGACCTTCTGGCATTCCGTAGGCAATTTAAATAGCTTAATTTGGCATTGTTGTGATTAGCCATATGCCTGATAGCCTGTGGGCCAGATCCTCAGCTGGTGTAAAGCAGAAGCTTTTCCAACTGCCCCATTCAGCAAAGTATCTCTATTAAAGACAGCATTTAGGTGTCTGCTGACATGTAAGTGTGTGCTTAGATCCCAACAGAGACAGTAGGAGTTAAGCATCAAAGAAGCTGCTCTGGCACAAGGAGAGATTTAAATAAACATATCCTGGAGCTGGGGCATGAGCCCCTAATCCTGTTTTACCACATATTTCTAGTGTCTTGGATGTTGGCACAAAAGGTCAGGATGCCTGTGAGATTCCAAATCGAAGAAGGATGCTGCTGGAGGTATCTGTGGGCTTTTGGCACCTGATCCTGCACTCCTTTCCCCTGCCTGGAGGCTGGTGTGAATACATGAATATACTTCAGATTGTGATTCCTTGAGTTGAATTTCAGTAAAGAAGTCCCACCAAGTGCAGGATTACTAAAGAGTGTAGGGGCTTCCATTTGTTTCTTGCTGGGTTTTTTTTTCCAGTTTGTGGGGCTCCAACAAAATGAGGAATTTGGGTATCTGAATTTCTGACATCTTTCCACTTGCATGCTCGTGTTCTTCATTCCCATAAAACTGAACAGGTCTCAGCACCAGTCAGTCTCATTTGAAATTTAGTTTCGATTCATTTTATTTCATTTTATTGTGTTCTAGAAAGACCAGAAGTAAACCAGGCAAGGCACAGGAATTCACCATGGATATTTCTATAGCAGCTAGAGAGAGGGTTAAATGGAATTCTGTCTGGGGTAAACTATACAGGGGTATGCACACATAATGTTTAATTTGCAGAGGGAGGATGCAGATGCTCTATGGCTCCTGCTCTACACACCCATGATTGACGGACTGAAGGATCTGTTAGGATACAGGTGGCACTTCTGTGCAAGAACTGGCTGAATGTCCTGGGTATTTGTCACAGATACATCCCAAGTACCTGAGGTGTTGTGGATGGAGTAAGAGAATGCAGAGGAACCAGCATATTAAGCCCCACAGAATCATTTTTCCTCCTTCTTTCCCTTCACAGGGACACTTTCCAGCTCTGCTTCAGAGTAGAGAGACATTCCAGAATTACAGAACAACCTACCGAAGCCAAGAAATCTGGTGGATGCCCAGCCCTAGCAAAGGTGGAGCAGGAAGCAGATCAGGGATTAGACCCACGAAAGGACATAGGTTCACAATTACCATGTTAAGCCCTTCAGTCCAGCTGTAAAGCCTCTGAACCACCATCCAGCTCCTGCTTGACCCCGGATGCTCCTTAAATCTCTTTGGTGTGCCAGTTTGCAATGCTAAAATTCCCAGGTGCTGAAGAGAAGTGTTGCAGGGCCTTCTCAGAGCATTCTAATCGCGCCTTGGCTGAGAAGTTCAGAGCCACTTATCAGGTCCAAGAGATGTTTCTTAGCCTACCTTACCCATGATGTCTATCTAATAAGGACTCCCAATGCCCATGAACAAATCATGACAGTGATAGTGGTGGTAGGGATCAGGGAAGGTGGTAGAAGACCTCACAGCTAGCATCTTTTACCCTCTGTATTTGCATGTGTGTCTTTCTTCTGGCACTGTGAATTGGTAAACAATTCTAAGAAGTCCTATACTTTAGGATAGGATAGGATAGGATAGGATAGGACAGGACAGGACAGGACATTTCACTTGGAAGGGACTTACTGTGATCACCTAGTCCAACAGTTTTAGCACTTCAAGGCTGACTAAAAGTTAAAACCAATCCTAAGGTTATCCTAGAACCGAGTACATCCATGCTCAGAGGCTGGAGGCATGAGGTCAAACCCTCTCAGAAAAGGTTGTAAATAAAGACTCTGAGGGGGTGTAACAAGGTATGTGCTGTTGCATGTTCAACCTTCGGATTTTGAATTGTTAACTGGAAAGCTTCTTTTTTTTTTTTTTACAGAATGTGGGGGGTTTGTTTCATTTTTAAGAAAGAAAGCAGGACATTTTGCTGACGGGAGCAGCTCAGACTGCAGGCTTCAAAGGGGAAAATCGGATCAGGCAAGTTCATGGTTCAGCCTCTCAGTTTCTTTACCTGTGAAATGGACACAAGATTGCTTGAACTGCCTCTTCCAACACGCCCCTGCACTGTGGGCTCCAACGTGATATTAAAGGTGCAAATTAAGGCTCAGATGTCTTATCCTTATGCATTAATGTTAGAAATACTGGTCGGAGAGAGAAAGAAATGTACCAATGTAAGGAAAGTTTTATTTAGGACACAGTGGGTCTGGATTTGCCTCCAACAGCCTAAAACTAACAAGAACTTGGAGTAAAACAAAAAAAAGAAATCTTTTCTGTTTTTATATCTCAATCAGGAAGAACTGTCATTTTTAATTCAAATGCCGGGGTCTAGAGTTGTTTTCCCTGCAGATGCTTAGTTGTATTGGGAATATCAGGAGCTGCCAATTGCAATAATGGTTTCTAATTCCAAATTAATTCAGTGTAAATGAACTGTCAAGAGAAGATTGATTTGTTTTGGTAATTGCCCTGATGCAGGCTGCTGGGTGACAGCGGGAAAGAGCAAAGAAGGGAGCTTTGGCAGGTCTGGCTGAGCCTAAGGGTGGATTGAAGAGACAGAGGCCTAGCTGCAAATATCATCTGTCAGGACCACTGCTGAGCCCGATGCTTTTTTCCAGCCTTCGACAACGTCTTCAGGAATGAAGTCAATGCTGCAAAATGCTCCTTCAGTTAAAGAGATTGGTGCATTAAGCAATTAGGAAAGGAGGGATAAAAAGGACACCCTCTGCTGAAAGGGCTGCTTTGCTGCTGCTTCAACGGGCCATCAGCCCTCACCCCCTCCAGAGTGGCAAAGTGACAATCTTGCTCTGTTTGATGGCTGGAAAGGGCTTAATTGAGGGACCTGGGGCCAGGTGAGGCTGGGTGCTGGGCTACCAGTTGAGGAAGAAGTATGGTTCCTTGAGTAGCTCCCTGCTGAGCCCTTCTAAGGGCTTTATCTGCAGCCACAGCCTGCAGAGTCTCTCCCTATACAACGTTAGCATTGCCCAGGTCCATGTTAATTCTGTAGAGTCTACAGAATGAGTATCAGCATTATGTACAACCCAGAAAAGCATTTTAGCAGTGAAATTCAACATGTTATACTTTTAGCAGTGAAAACAGACCAGGGCATTGGGAAGCCACATTGTCTGTAGCCCAGCAGTAGACTTTGGAGGGAGGGCATGAAGCACTAACTAATTCAATGATGTGTAGGTGACTTAAAGAGCACAATAACCAAATTATTTTTAATCCCTATTGCATCTAAATACATAAGCTTTGATAAAACTACCCCACAGATACAGCATTCAGGTGATTGCTGCAGTCTACAGAACAGCAAGGCAAGAAAACTCCCACAGCACATAACACAGTCAACTCCTAAATGTTAATGAAGTTGCTTGCTAAAGCACTGCTAGACAAGCCAGCTTCTGCTTGTTGTATTTTTGGGGTTTGTTTTTGTGCGTGTGGTTAAATTCGCCAGTCGATACAGGTGCTGTGTGACTGAATTGCTAATGGAGTCTGTAGATTAGTTTATCAATAGCATTTAAATACTTTTCACACTTGCAGTAGATTTTGAATTATTTATTTGTTTCTGGTCAATTGCTTATGATCTCATTAGCATTAGTCTGTAAAGTGATGCTAGTCTTGTTGGAATACTTTAAAGATTCCATGGCTCTGCAAATTTTTCTGGGGGAAGGAGACATCAGAGCTTAAACTCAAAATCCAAGTCCTACAAAGAATCTTTCTTAAGGCAGTAGATCGGTTTGTAGCAGATGGAGCTTTCAGGATGTTTTCATTGGGGAAATGAAGGAGGCACGGTTATAAATCACCCTTGGAGACCGAGAGAGCTTGTTGGTGATCGTTCATCTGTGCTCAGTAGTATGAAGTGCTGGTGGACGTCACATCCCTGATTGTGCTCGGTGTGGCACATGTGGCTTGACTACTGCCATGAAAAGCTCAGCCTTTACAGTGATACCCAAAAATGGGCAGGAAGAAAACTATCACCCTCGAAATTCAGGTCTCCAAATGGGGCACAGATAAGTCTGGGATCCCACAGTGACCCTATTGCAGAGCTAGAAAATGAACTGAAGTTTTAAAGTCCCTTTCTACAGCCATCACAACAAATACATTCATCTTCTTCATTTAAAAAGTCACAAATATGCTAAACCATCTAATTTCATATCTTGCATTATTCTGATTTGATGGACGAGTGGTTGCATTGTCTTGACAGATCTTAAAGTTGTCTTTTAGTCTTTTGATAGGTAACACACGAAGTCCTCATAAAGCTCAGAACAAGCTAAGTACAGTTAAACAAAAGGGCAGTTTGCCTTAAAAACACCGAAGACGTATATTTACAAGTATTATTAATGTACTTTAAGAAGGGTGGAGTAAATGAAATGTAAAGCCAGTGTAGAAACCCACAGGAAAGGACAGTGGAAATGACACTTGAGAAAGGTTTTGGGAGGAGAAGACTAGTCAACCCTTAGCAACTCTTTGGCTATTCTGGTGGAATAACCAGGACTATAAGTTAAATCTAGTGGAGATCTGGTGAAAATCTGTCCAAGAGAGTGAGAAGAATGAGCCAGAGGTCGCTGTCTTCTGCTGAACTTGGCTCCATGCAGATCCACTGTCCCTCCTTTGCAGCACAGCCTGTGGCTGCAGGCACTTTTACAGTGGTAAGAGGGAGAAGATGGAGGACCTTATGAGCCAGTCATGGACAAGGTAAAGTTTAGTGAAAATTGCACAAGATCTCCCTGGAAGATGATCCAAATTTCCCTGAGGAATCTTAAAACGATTCGCAAATATAAACTGCTGTTCCTGCCTCGTGCACTGTACACCACTGGTGGAGAAAAACAGATGCAATTTGGTAGCAACCAGCAACACCTCACAAAAACAGGGGCAGGAGGTCCCCCTGAATCCCATGAGAAAGGACTGATGGAGCAGTCACAAGTAACCTGAATACTATGTGAGGAATATAGTGTTGGTTTTGGCTGATGCACACACATTTTCTCCCACATAAAGAATCTGCGACCATGTAGGACACTGAGTCAGCTGGATCTTAGATGCAACCCTTTTCCCTATTCTCTCTTCTTTTGTCTTCTTTTCTTTCCTCTCCTTTTCTTTTTCTTTTTTCAGTTCAGCCTAAATAATGATCTAGGACAGCTCTGTCACTTTAAAGGTGGCCTTTTAAAGTGCAACCTAATCTTCTTCTATCCACTTGGACCTTGGATTTAAAAAATTTCACCAATCCGGATTTCCAAATCCTTGCAGATTCTGAGGGGGCTTGTTTATGGAAGTATCCTTTAGAAAACGGCTTAGACTTTAAGATGAGGAAACGCAGGGAGCTAATGTGAAGATTTAGGACTTTCTAGGAAGCTTGCAGTGCCTAAGCCCTGCTTGCTTGAGCAGTCTGAAGGTCCTTTTGCAGACTAAGAGGGATTAATACCCCTTTAACCAGCGGGGCTATGCACACATTCATAAATATACCATCTCTCTCACTCTAATCGCTTCGCTCCCTAATCCACAATGATTTCTTAGGAATTATCATTTTATCTCAGCTAAATAAGCACATTCCTTGTGCTTTCCTGCAGAAAAAAAGAGAATCTTTCAGAAGCTTTTCTTTTTTGAAAGTGGTGCCATGAAAATCAGGCTTTTATTTAAAACCTTGAGTAAATAAGAGAAACTTTGTTTATTTGCTTTTGAAGAGAAGGGCAATGGGTCATGTCTGCTGAGTGCCTGCCCGCCGTTCCACCCACTCCCACTCCAAGTGACTCATCTGGAGTCAGGATCAGGCCTATTTATTTGCCCAACACCATGTGAAGTGACAGCATCTCTCTAGATCCACAAGAGTTGGTTGGAAAAGGTTGTGCGAATTACTGTTATGTGATGATCATAGAAAGAGACTCGTGTTGAGAATCCCAAGTAGGTTTTCATCAGATTCGTGGGGTTTTCTTTACCTCTTTCGCTTTTCAGATTTTTGGGAGGGAGTGCTTTTTTTTTTTTTTTTTTTTTTTTTTTTTTTTTTTTTTGCGCTTCACTTGCTGAAGTTCAGCTGCCTTGAATAGGACTAAGAGTCTTGTTTTTAGGAAATGTCACCCTTATTTTTCAATGAGCTGCAGTTTGTATTCTCAAGCAGCAACACCATGATTGCTGCAAACACAGCTGGGTTTATGGGATTGATCTTGGAGCAGGGAGGAACTACACATAATAAAAAAAATATCTCTTCTAATGACTTTTTAAAAAGAAAAGAAAATAGTTCTTTTTATTGCTAAGAACATTGCACAGAAGTGAGTTTTACTTTTGGGAATCTTTCCTCACTTAGGCTTTGGTTTCTAAGATCACTTTCAAATCCAGAAATGAGTTCAGGCAAATTCCAGCTGACCCAAAACACTCAGCGCTGGTAAAGGCTTTGAGTTTAATATAAAAAAAGCCTCTGAATTTCCTCTTTTTCTAATTCTCACTCATTTTCGTTAAACTCTTGCTTTCTATCACAAAAAATACATATAACCTTGAGAATCAGTACAGCTGTCCTGCACGAAGAACTCCAGCACCTATAGATTTTAGTGTTCACAGGCCAAAAAAGTTGTAATATAGTATTTTTTCTGGCGAATTTTATCTTTTGAATAGAATTAATTGGGAGACCATGAATAATAGTTGTAGAAAATCAAAACTGTTTTGGAGTAGTTCTGTTTGTTTAACTTAAGAATATTTGCAAAACAATTTGGGGTAGTGAATTTAAATATATGTGTCTTTCCTTAGTAGATATAATAATGATAAGTGAAGAGAGTTATCTCCAAGTATTTCTGGAGTTCAGAGGTATTTGAATCTGTGGTTTCTTTTATGTCCCTCTCTACTGAGACTATTCAATTTAATAAGAAATGAAATAGTGTGACAAATCTGCTGCAGGTTTTATTACTTACAGGCCCTGTGGGCTTTTTTCTTCCCTCTCCTAGCCCTTCTCTCCTGCCCCCTCCCCATGCCCTCAGTGGTCAGAATAGAAATCCAGAAGCCATAACATGGAAATATAGATGTCCTACAATGAAATATTTGTCCTATCAGGATTGTTTTCAGTGGGCAACCCCAGGCTGGTGGCCACGCTCCCCGAGGTGTGCTGAGGAGTGACCCTGACAAAGGTCCTCCCACAGAATCATAGAATCACAGAATGGTTTGGCTTGGAAGGGGTTGAAAAATTGTCCAGTTCCAACCCCACCCTGCCATGGGCAGGGACAGCTTCTGCTGGATGACGTTGCTTATAGCCTCATCCAGCCTGTACTGGAAGGCTGCTATAAGATGTCCTCAGAGCTTTCACTGCTCTAGGTTGAACAAACCCAGCACTCTCAGTCTGTCATGATAGGGAAGGAAGAAGAGAAGATATGGAAGACCCCCTCTCCATATGCCAAGAGGTTCTTCAGTATTTGCTACAACCATAGCCAGGCCTGATATAGGGCTGGCTTTTGTCCACTCTTGCCTGCACACAGAAACCTGGATGTGAGGCTCCCTAGGGATGGGGCTGACTGAACTGAACCACTATATGAAGGATTTTGACAGGTACCAAAAGAAATCTGCTCTTGTAGTAAACCCAGGCTTTGTGGAGAGGTGCCTCCAGTTGCTGGAGGATGTTTTTCCATCCGTAGTTTTGCCACCGTAGTATCTGCCTCCTTCTTTTGATGTAGCTTGGGGGTCTTCAAAGCAACAAGATCAACAGAGGGCTGATATTCCAGGCTGTGGTTTTTAAATTGTATCTGCCTACTGATATAATTGCCTACTGATATATTTGTGCTCATAGTATTAAAGGACTTGGAGCCCTTCTGCCATGAGGATGTTTCCAGTTTTGTTTGCTAAAATCTTCTTGCAACAGCAAAAATACCCCTAGTGCTCCAAAGGCTCTCAGTTAAACCTGAGACTGATCCGACTTTAGGGAGATTTGTACCTGGGCTGAGGCCCAGACTTCACATCTTTCCATACAGCGCTCCTGCCTTAATGCTTGCTGAAAGCTTGAAAGTGGCTGGGAGGATTAGCTAATGGGCAATTTAAATGGGTCATTTCATAAGAGATGTGTATGATAGGCAAGCTTGAAGCCTTGCTTAAATCCTGTAGCTTTGTCTTGTCACTGTGTGTCTCTTTGTGCTCTTGCCATATGTCTCCTGGCTACTTTTTCTGTTCTCATCTTCCACTCCATCAATTGCAGAGCTCCCTTTCTTTGTCTTCTCAGCCAGTCTCAGCTAAAGCCCATTTTTGTCAATGGGAGTCATAGATTAGGCCTTCGAACCCCATCTGACAATGAATCTTCCACACATGGAAACAGAGAAAAAAGATTAGGTTAGGGGAAAGAGCTTTGTGTGTGCTTGCACATACATACACAGACTTATTTTTTTCTTCTCTCATCTTTGTGTTTCTTTTTAAGACTGAAAGATCTAAAGAGTAGGAAGTTTTTGATAGTGAGCCCAGAAAAGTATATCTAAAGGATGCTAATGCCAAGCATAGTTACTGCATGCCCATGGCTTAACAATCCACATTAGGGCTGGAAAAACAAACATATTATGTCTTAAACTATAAGAATCTCTTTTAATGGAATTTGAGGAATTAAAACATGAAACCAAGGTTTATCAGCCTGTTGCTAGGAGAGCTGTGGTCTGTATTTGCTCAGGGAATCATCATCGATAATCCTTTAATCTAATAGCAAAATATAGAAAGCTGCTGCACCAGACCGACCCCATTGGATGCAAGCAGTAAGCAACAGAAGAGAGCAATGGGGTTACCCAATAGCAGCTGTTGAGTTATGACTGTATCCAGGAGAAAGCCATGTGTACAGACACCTTGGGAGCGTATAAGCAGGCTTTTTGTCAACAAATGGACCAAATACACCTCAATAGGAGAACAACTACGTTGTAGCATTCCCCCAGGAACAAAAGGATCTAAGCCCACAAAAATGGCCATACAGGGCCAGGTCGACCATGTGCTGAAAAGAATATAGATCCTGTTCCTGAAAGTGCCGAACAGGGAAGGTGTAGGGAAGAACAGAGGACACTTTCCCTGAATAATCCCTAGCTGCTGGCACTTTGCTGTTCACACACTGTGAGCCAGTGGTGGTATCTTGGAACTGCATATCTCTTTGTGTTTTTTCTTCCATGAATTTCTTCAGTTGCCCTTTGAACAAGCATAAACTCTCAACATCTAAAATATCTCTTCTGGAGGACTTGCATACTTCATTTATAAACTCTTTTATGTTTGTTGTGAATCATCATTAGGTTATATTTACTTCTTGTAGTGGAAGAGCTAGTGAACAAATTTCTCTTATTTGCTGTCTCTGAGCTTCTTGACACTTTGTAGAAATACGAGTGCAATTTCAGTTGTCTTCCAAAGGGCATATGAGCACAAGGAATACCAAGAATCTCCCTGAATCTTACATAATTATACTTCCATTTCTTTGAATTTCTTTCAATTCAGATACCAAATAAGAAATTATGCAAAAAATAGTGCAACCGTTGAATTCACACCTGAGTATTGTCAGCTTTGATGCATTAAGTGTGAGTGAAATACAGTGCTATTTGCATGCCTGTGAGAGATGGGGAGGCAAAGTGCAGGACTAAATAGCCACTCAGGTCATTGAACAGTTGACAGCCACTATGGAGACAAACAGAAACTCCAAAACTTGCTGCACCAGTCAAAAAATGTTTTGGATAACTCCTTTTTTTGCTGCTGAAGTCGTCTGAAAAACAAATCTAGCAGTAAAGCTGGAGACCTCAGTTTCTTTTCATATGTTGACAATCTAGAAGCATGAGGTCTATATTTCAAGGTGAGCACACTGGTCCTGAGTCAAATCTCTCATAAATCACTGTCAAACTGTTCTATCTCCCATCCAGTGCCTAGGATGAGCATTGTGATTTACTGCTTACTTCAGAACTTGATCCAAAGTCAATTGAAGTCAGGGGTTGACGCGAAGAAGTTCAGCCCCCAAGGCTATTAAAGCAGGACTTATTGAAGGAGGGCCTTATAGATATGAACCTTCCGTCTCCTGCTGTTCACTGTTTTTATTTTTATCAATGTCTCCATGTTTCCACCTCTAACTTCATCTCCTGCAGTTCTCATCTCTACTGTGGATCCAAAGTCTGCAAAGCAGCCAATGTCAAAGCTTTTCTTGTCCCATGAGAAAGGGGACAGATTTGCAGCAAATGTCCTCAGGAACAGATGAAGCAGACAGTAGGGGCTATTCTCCTTTTGATGAAGCTGACTTCAGCTGAACCTGGACTGCGAAAGATCCAAGATTTTGGCCTATGCGTTGCACCCTGGACATCCACATTTCCTACCAAGCAGGGGAAGAGATAATAACTATTGTCTTTAATATCCATCCTTCTCCCCACTGTCCAATATAAGGCCCACTCTACCTCGGCCAACCACACTCTTCCTATTTGATTCAAGACCCATGTTGTCCCTGAGACCAGACTCTCCAAACCTCTGGGCTATGAAGAAAATCTCAGCAGCCCAGGGACCTAGACAGCAGTTAGGACGGCACCCTGAGTGGGAGAGTCACAGATACAAAGACCTGGGAACATGTGATGATGCTCTTGAGTAAAGCCAAACTGATTTTCAGGGAACAAATAGGGTAAACATGCATAGAGGTGTTATTACCATGAAGGATTTTTTACTCTTCTGAAGACCTTCAGCAAGATCAGGAGCATCCTCAGCTTTCTGTGGGACCACACTATTTGGTCCTGCCTTGTGGTAATGATCAACCTTTCTTCTTTCAGGCTAGAGACTAGGCTGTGGCTTCAGGAATCTATCTGGGCCAAATAGTCTTGTAAACCCTTGTAGCACCATGAACTGAGAAATTTGTTTGGAAAGTGAAATCTCTGCAGTGCCACTTACCTGTGTGTGATCTGGGACATCTAATAAGGTCCCAAACTCTCCCTCCTGCAAGAACTGCCAACGTCTTTTTGCTCCCATGCTACCTGTTTTCACGTAACTTGCAGAAACTTGTCAGTTGTCTAGGAAAAGCACCTCTTGGAGACCTCTGTTCAATGTGGTTGACATTGCCAGTGGATACAAAAGAGATTTTGGAGAAGAAAAGGGGAGAAGAAGCTAAGTAGAAGATAGATGAGCAAAAAAACCAGAGGCTGGTTAATTGCATTGGTATCTTTTTCAGGAAATCGTGGAAAGGTGTGCAACTACAGCAACACAAGAGCTTCCATGGATGTTCATCAAAACCCATTGCAGTAGGCAGCATGGACCCACTCACCTGAGAGCAAGAGGGAACAATAATTCATTTTTCTCCACATGGATAATCTTGATTTTTTTCTAGCCTCACTCCTCCCCTTGGTTAATGACCTACCAACAGTGCTGCCTGCAGGAAGATGAGACTCCACTCGCTCCTGACCACTGCTTGCCCACTGGTGGAGCAGCAGCCAGTCCAGAGACAGCTCTTCTCCTGACCAATAGCAATCTCCCATGCAAACTGATGGGGGTGAGACCCATATCACATCAGCCCCTTCCCCAGAATGCACGCCCTGGCCTGAGGTTGCAGTCCCACGAGGCTCAGCCAGGAGACAAGGAGAGCCAGGGTAGGGACAAGCTCTGGTGGCCTCTATTTTGACCATATGGCTCCAGCAGTCTGGAATCTTGTCTAACAGTGATTTTCCTTAAATGCAATCCTTTAAGGTGTTAAATCTAGCTTTAACTTATTTGGCTGATCCAACTTAGATCAGATTATGTTTGTATTTATTGGGATTTATGGATGTATGATTGCCTCTGAGCCCATATGGACAGCTAATTTGTCAATTAGAGCAATGCTGATCATTGTGGAGGCATGGCATAGGCTGTTAAGCACCATTATCGGTTTCAACCAGGTCTGACCTTGAGACACACATTTATTTTGCCTGACAACCTTTTATTCTCACTGCCGGATTACAGATATGTAAATTGGGCTAAAACCTTGAATATTCATCTTAGGTACGTCAAAAAAATAAGAACTTGTTGGAGATGAAGAATATAACAGGGAGAGCTGTTGAGCTGCATGCGGAGAATGGGACCTGCTTGGATCTTGCTTTGCATTTCACTCGTGGCAGTGGTAATGTTTGGGGCCAGGATGTCAGGGTAGAGCCCTGGGAGTCTAATTAAAACCAATGGCCATTTTTCAAGCAAAGAGAGGTCAACTCTGATTGCTAATTAAAGGCTTTTATACCTGTTTTGTAGTAGCTAAAGCAAGGACAATTTCCCCTTAAAGTAGATGTAAATGGCATTCGCTGGTGATTTTGGTACCTGGCAGAACAGTCAGTTCTTCCATTCTAGAACCATACCAGAGACATTTAGTGGGGTTGGGACAGCCCTGTCGGTTGGTCAGGACTGAGTGGATGGGATGAGATGGTGACTGGCCTCAGAGGTGTGTTAAAAGGCGGTGAGAGAGGTAAAGATGCTCCTGGTGTGAGGTTAGCCCTGCTCTTCTCTCACCCTATCAGGCTGTTCAGATAAACTGTGGTGAGCTGAGCTGTGTGTAAGTGGGAATGTCAAATGTGTTTGGGCCAGCTGATCTATACAGGTTAATTGGATGCTCGGGGATTTGTCTCCTGTAACTATTTAGAAGCGAGATGTCTGAGCATCTCTTATGACCAAGGAACAGGGCATCTGACGGTGATGATGTCTGACTGAAAAGGGGTGAATCTTCACCTGCAGGCACTGATCTCCCCACTGAACTGAGAAAGAACTTTGACTATCAGCTTAAATGAAAAAGCCTAGATTTTCAACAGCTACCATCAAGCCAGATGAATGCTACTGTGGGTATGGGATGCAAATGTGGGCCTGGAAAGGGGAGCTAAGTGCTTCTTAACCAGTTTCCTCGCCTTCCTCTTGGGCTCCCATGGCCACATTAGTCAGATACTTCATAAATCATGTGTCTGAAAGAGCAATTGTTCCACACACGTCTCAGTGATTCTGCTCTTGTCACCTTGACCCTGGTGTTTTACAGAGAACAAAGCTTATACCCACACCTGTTAAAGGACAAGGCTAGGCACTAAGGAAGAGGATTGTTTTAGTAATATGCCAGCAGCCTTATTTGCTGTAAGGGAATTCATTGCGTAGATGATTTAGAGGGCTGAATTCATGAGTCTCCCACCAATTCTCAATTAATTCAATTGCAATCATTAAGTCTAGAATCTAACTAAGAGAGATTTTATTTGTTTGCTTGTATCTCTAAGAAAATACAGACTTGGAAGACTGGGGCAGCATGAAATCTTAGGAATGTTGCTAAACTGCTTAATAAATTGAAAAAAAAGGAGGAAAGGGGAGCATTTTCTTCTCTCATTCACAACTGGATGTTGTTCCAAATGAAGTTCTCTTGTTCATGTCTGTTAGAGGAAGGGAAATGTTATTGATGCTGACTCGTCTGGAAAGACCCTTTGGCCAGAGTCCCACAGCTTGAACACCTTGGAGGGGGAAATATCTCACAGCGGCAAAAATAGACTCTAAAATAATAAGGATGAAAAATAATAACTTTCAGAGTGAATAGTGTGGTTGCTTGTTTACCAAATAGGACATGTAAACCCATTACATAAAATGTCTTTCATCGCCCATATGCTTTCTAAACTAATCAGCTTTGAATCCTGTTAAATCCCAGATTGAGATAACAAATGAACAGCTCAGCTTGCTGGAAGAAAGACAGCCTCTTTCTGTTGGGTATTAAAAAGAGGCAAAGGTCAAATATTCCCCTGTGGATCACCCCAAAAAAGAGATCATGCCGGTAACACCTACGCTTTTGCGTGCTAAGTAAGTATTATTGAAAGTAAAATTCATGACAAACACAACTAAAGGAGAAAGCTTCAGATTAAAACTCACATGATAGCTTTGTGCAGGATGGAACACCATATCCTAAAAGAAGATTTTTGCATTCTAAATCATATTGTGATAATGTTTATAATACTGAGATGGAGATGCCATTGGCTAGCATGCCAAACCAATACAAATGACAAAGCTTTGACTCCAACCAGCTTTCTCCTTGGCTGCATTTGGGGTGGCCTTTCTGCTGGTCAGACAGATTGAAGCCACTGCCACTTGCCAGGAGATGCAAATCAACGAGGACCATTGTGATTTGCAAAAGAGATGAGGTAGCTCACACCATGCCTAATGCGCAGGCAGTGTCGGATGCACTGTCCTAGAAGACCTTTTGGGGGGGAGCTGCAACCCAACATTGGGTTCAATGGGAGTTGGATTTCATGGAGAAGCATTTTCATAACTCTTGCTTTTTATCATATTTCTGTGATATTTCCACTGAAGTTAAGCCAAATCTGACTTCCAAATATAGGGTTTTTTTCAAGCAGTATTGCTCCTCCTTTAGACAGGTGAAATGTCTGGTGAATAAGAGTAGCTCTTGGGCTATCTGATGGTGCAAGAACTCCTTCCTGGCATCATTACAAAGGTTACCAATGAAGTGGGTGCAGAGGACAAGATCAACCGGGCTATTCCTTCAGAGATCAGGCAAGAGAGGTGTCAGGAATTCTGTCTGGGTTCACACTTGTGGGAAATAACACTTTCCTTGAACAAGACCTGTGCAAGACGATTCAGTTCAGTCCAATGGAAGGATGTCAGGGATGATGTTGTCCCCCTCACAAACAAATATGTGTCAGGTGTTGAGTACATTTGATCTGAAATTTCTGTTAGTGTTAAAGAACTTCTGATCACATCTACTTCCCCCTCAAAAATGGCCCTTTGGACTGATTCCTGCTTCCCCTCTTTTTTCTTTTTTTCTTTTCAAACTCCAGATACTTCCTCCCCCTTTAAAAAAATTTTTTTATTCTTAGTGTAAAAACCTTTGCTTCTTTGTCAGCTGTCAATTGCTTAAAAATGCAAGTGTAAGTGCAAAAACTTTTTTGCATAACTGCAAAAACTGTTGATCAGTCAACAGTTTTCACAGTGAAGAGATCTGTGCTTTTCCATAAGGCTGTTGTATTTGTACTGACAAGTGTCCTGTAAGGTCTTTCTATGAACATTTGTATATATCTGTGCCTACAATTCCTGCTTACCAAAACCAAAGAAAATGACCAGTCTAGCTAAGCTATCATCTCATGTCTGTTGGGAAATCATTGATGTTACTATTACTTCAACTTTGAGTCTCCATAGTTTGGGACTTTATGGAAAGCCTTTGGACAGATAAGCCCTTGAATGTCAAGGACAGATAGCATCACCCATACTCTTCATTCTACTGTTACGTAAAATTTTCATAGCCAAGAGCTAGATTAACTTCGTCCATTTGAGCTAGCAAAGAGAAGGTTAAATGGTGAGTTGATTTTCATCTATAAACACCTTTCTAGGAAGCAGAGTTCTGGTAGCAGACAGCTTTTAAATCTAGCAGACAAAACCGAACAAAGCCCAGTGGCTAAAAGATGAAACAAATTCATACAGAGCAGAAATGAGGGACAGATTTCTAGGAGGGGGGAAGTTTACCAATAGTGAATCTTTCCTAAAGAGTTTGGGTTCTCTGCATTTTCCTTCTTAGTGGCACAGGCTTTCTGTTTGCTGAGACCCACACCACGAGGATCCCGGAAAAATGAAAACAGGACTATGTGGAAGAACAAAACCACTTTTGAACTGCTCTTAGGGTGTCCTTCTACACTACATCTCATCATCTTTCCACTCCTGCCTCCCTCCTTGAAGATCACCTCGTTGCACAAAATTGAGCTCAGAGGAGCAGGACATGAAAACTGAGCTGCTGGATACAGTTTGCTGTTATTCCCTAATTTTCCATTGTAATTTAGTTTTTGTTTAAACATTCTAGGGAAGCTTTAAATTTGGGTGAAAAAAAGAGGGTGTAAAAAGCAACTTCTGAAATTTCACTTTTGGAGGCTTTTCAGTAATGTGCAATAAATTGAGGGATAAAGAGAGGTGAAAGAAAGTCAGCCTACTAAACTCTGTAACTAGATTTAGATTTCAGAATAAAATCAAACTCAGAGTATTTAATAGTTTGAGTTAAGGTATTTTTTTATTGGTGACGGTGTGAATCTTACTCCAATTAGCTAATGAGTTTTTAGTTTAGGGAAGGCCTGTTTTTAACTTCCCTAAAATCATCTCATAAGCAAGGTGAGGAGATGAAGACAATAAATTTAAAAACAAGAAAAGATTTAGTTAGGACACCTAATTAGGATTTCTAATCAGGAGTCATCAGACCTATAATTAGCAGGGTTGTTCAGACTCATTGCTTTCTCTTTAATGGCCATAGGACATCCAAATGGTTTTAAATTATGTACCATGGGCTCCTAATCAGTTTATTGAACATCATAAATTGTTAAAAGGAGTTAATAGCTTGTGTTTCTTGATAGAAAGTGCTAATACTCGAGGCAGAGAACTCATCAAATGAACCTCGTTAGAGAGGGGAGGAGGGAGATTGTGTCTCAGTGTCTCATTTTGTTTTAGTAATTAGCTTTTACTGGATTATCTGATCCAAATCTTTATTCAGTTTACTCTGTCAAATCTAGTTTGCATTTTAAATGGAAAATTGACACTGGGAACAATTTGTCTCCTGACTGGTTTAATGGGTCTGGCTGGCAGGAGGCACTGGTGGAGAGTGGGGGTTATTACAAAAGCTCAGCAAGGAGATCAGCCCTGGAGGGTGTTCTCCAACAGTTGATGTCCTTCATCTTTTTCCCTCGGCATGGAGCACCCTGCACACTGGTGGTTTTTCGGGAGCACATGCCCTATTGCACCTCCAGTCCCAGTCTGGCTTCAACCCCAGCAGCCGAAGAGCAGCCGTGTGTGAAATTGCTATGATCTGGTCCTGCCTTGTCCCTGAGAGCAGTCAGGGACCGACGGCACAATGAGTGCACTACCATAAAGTCCTCATCTGGGAGGACATCAGCTGGTTTCAAGTAGGTTTTTGTCACTCATGGTGGTTGGTACAGGCTGCTTTAGCAGAAGTTACAAGAAAACTCCCAATGGACAATCACAAAAACTTCACCCTAAATGGAGGGTGCTTCCTAATCTCTTCCCTGGCTTGAAGTGAGTGTGTGGTATTACTTTATCCCTGTCTTCTTTATCCCTGTTCATGTCCACACTGTGCACTGAAATACTGTGGGAGTAAATCAAAGCCAAGATAAGCTTTGCTTATGAAAAAAGTGTGAGGAGAATCAGTTTTCCGTGTGGCATGAGGCATGGGCAGTTGCTGAAGTTATTCCAAGGCTGCAGTGCTATTTATTTGAGTTTGTGTCTCCTGATTACTAATGTTATTTATCATCTGTATGGGACAGGAGAGGAATGAGGTCCTGTGACTCTAGCAGCATGAGGAGCTTCCCAGTCCTGACCTGAAAGAGTTTTCTCTTAGTGGTGTTTCACTGAGCAGCAGTTGCCTGTGGAGCTGATGCCTAAACCGCAGTGAGGATTCACTGACATACCCAAAGTCACCTAGGGAAACCTTTGGCAGAGAATGGACCCACAGATTATTGGCCTCTTATAATGCCACCTTCTCCCACTGCAATCCCCATTTCAGGACAGTGAATTGGCAGCATTCCACAGGAGAAACATCCTGGCTCAGACATCACATCCCCTGCTGGCTTCAGGGAAGGGTACGGAATAAAATTGCGGCAAATACCATGTATTTTGCAAGCCTCTCTGAACCCATGGTACAAGACAAAAGAGATTCATCCCGCTCTTGCTGCTTGGGAAGAGGGGTCAGAAAAGTGAGTCTTTCCATGCTAATGTCACACAATTACCTCTTAACTGCCAAAACAAATGGCAGAAATGGGGAAAGTGACACCAAATCAAAAATGTCACAGGTGATCGATTCATGTCATCTACCGTCGCCGCAGCCGAGGCTGGCGAGAGACACAGTGATAACACAACACTAATATTATATTACAGCCTTCACGGCGCCGAATGCCAAGTGATGAATATGTGTCACTTTATGTGTCGCTCACTCTCCGGGCCTGGGCGGGCGAGCATGGAAAATGGAGTGTTCAGGATTAATGATATCGAAAATGATAGAGAGGAGATTGAAAATTCCTTCCTTCCTGAACCATGCAGATTGAAATGTACCTCAGAGCTATCTCTTTCTGCCCTCCTCCTCCACCCACTTTTTAAAGGTCTTTTCCACAACATTTTGAAGAAGAAAGGAGTGAAAAAAAAAAAAAAGAAAATAGAGGAGAGGAGAGGGAGCTATATAGTGTTTTACTTGGAAATTATTTCCTCTGCTCCTCATGGTTTTATTTATGGTCAAGGTTCCCATCTTCAGGTGTATGTCTATTCTCACACAGTTACAGCACAGAGTATATTAATGATTTTAATCCAGGACCACAACCACCACTTCTCAGTGAAAAACTTGATAAGGCCAGAAGGTTGTAGCTGGTTGGAGGTCAGTGAGTGACATGTTATAATTAACAAGTGATCTTACTGAGAGTTCTCAATGAAAACTGGAGCATTTTAACGTTCAGAAATTCTATTTTGCAGCCTTCAGAGATTTCAGGTGAAGAATCAGAGCCCCACAGTGCTGGTATTTTTCCACATCTAAAAAGAAGAATGATAACAGAGAAGATGGATTACAGATTTAGAGATAAAGTGACCTGGCCGATGTCATAGGCAGAGCTGAGCTCCTCCATTCATGTTCATACACCATTTATGCATGGATTCTGCAAGATGACCCATTCCTAGGGGCCCAGAGACCACAGACTCTGGTAAGGCTGGAGAAGGCTACAGGTGTGCATTTACATATCTGCAGGATTAGACTCTGCCAGCCCATAATAAAAGAGTTGTATGCAGACACCCCACTCATGCTGATCTTGGGCTGAAGTTTGGTTCTGTGAGTTGCGAGGCCATTCTGTGGCACCTGGAGCTGTTGAATTAAGTGTTTGCTCTTGATCAGGACCTGGTGAGAAGGGGATGGGGCTGGAGAGAGCTTAAACAGGGTTGGTTTACCCTCTGTGTCTGACAGTGAGTGCTTGTGACCACCCTGCTTTTGAGGAGTAAAGCTAGCTCCTCATGGCTGTAGATGTACCAGACCTGGAGCTTTGGGTTGGGCTTACCCTTGGTTTCATCAAGGATACCTCAAAGCTTTGATAGAGAAAGCAAAGGAAGGAAAGAAAGTTTTTAATACCTTTTTTCTATACTTTTTCCATTACCATTTTACTTACCTCCATGTTATTTAATTGGGTCACTTCCCTAGGTGGGAGGAGGGCTTATTTCTTCCTTCTAGCTACAGTGAAAATTATCTACTGACTTGCTGTGCCCCCATCTGATACTATACATGCTGCTCTTCCAGTGGAGCTTGGAGCTTTTTGTCTTTGAGGCATGGTTAATGGGGACCAAGCTGTTTTGTTAAGCAACCGATGTAACATAATCGAACAGCCTCTTCCGTCTTTCTTCTTAACCCATTACGACTCCTGAGAATAGTGTTTCACACAGAAAAGAGAATGAAATCAAAGCACGGAAAGTCAAAATGGGATGTAGAATTTGTTTGAATATCATGTGGAAAAAAATGCTGGGATAGCTTCTTCACACTGGCTACCCAATACACGCTTGGCTTTATTAGCCTCTATTGAAGAAAGAGCACTAATAGTGAATGATCTGAAAGACTCACAGGTTTCATATAGACTGAGACTGGAGAAATCAACTGAGAGTATCTAATTAATTGGATTATAATTACATTTGGAAAGCTAAAAGGTAATAGATCTGTTTGAATTATGATCATCACAAGCTCTTCAGGGACAGACTGCAGAGTGAATCACTTGTATGTGATCACCAGAGACAGGAAGAATTAAATGACTGCAAATATTTTAAATAAGAGCACTTGTTCACTAGTGGGAATATTGGCTACCAAGGTTGGCTGACAGGAACCTGTCCACTTTGAGATTGCAGTCACTGGGCTGTTGTATGACTATTTTTTAAAGGATGTTGGATCCAAAAATGTTACCTTTGGTGTGGTCCATCACTGGAGGAAGGACTGAGTCCCGAAGGAAAATGTGAATCTGGAGATGAAGACTACATGTGGCTGGTGCTTCCTGAGTTTTGACTCAAAGGGGCCACTCACCATCATTCAACAAGTATTTCTGGTTGTCTTTTCTTACTCTTTTATATCTCTTTACTGTCCCTGTGAGCATGAGGTCCTGACTTCCCCAGCCTTGAATATACTTTATCTGCCCAAATCCTTCTGACAAATAAAATAAAGGAAAATGGAACAGAAAGAAAAGAGGAATTTTGGAAACAGAGCTTTAACAAAAGACTGTAGATTTACAGCATTGAGTAACAGGGTGGCGGAAGTATTAGATCAGAGCTATAAATCTAATGAGATGGTAATGATATGCAAATTAACAGCACCATGAGCCAAATGGGTAAAGTTTCTTTATGAAGCATATTAAGAGGCATTTTGCCTAAGTGGAATGGTTGGATGAACAATAAATACTTAGACACGATCTGCAAGTATTGGTTGACAACAGCAATAAGATAAACAGAGCAAATGAAGGTGAGTATTATTCCTCCATTTAAAAGGGCAGATAATAGAAATTAACTGTCCTTCCCTCCTGCTGAGGGAAACTGCAGCTATGCAGCCTTTATGGAATATCAGGGATCTTTCATTGCTCTTGTTCTAATTAATACTCACAGGAAACTTCTTGAAAACATAGTTTTGAGGCAGTCTTCATGTATTGAGCGATGGGCAAGAAAATGTGAAACCTCGGGCCAGATTGTTTCCTAGTGTAAATTAGGTGAACTCCATTTGCTCTATCAGTTTATGTTAGCTTTGCATCTGGATCCCAAACTGTACCTGCCGGTGTCCAGCTGTTGATAAATATTGAGTGGTCTCACTATGACATTTTAATTATAGCATTATGGATTTCAGGAGAAAGGGGGAGGAAAAGAAGAGAAAGCATTTATTTTGGTTTTAAAGTATAAAGGAAGAGGAAAAAAAGAAAGAAAGGAGGAAAATAACAGTCCCCTAGATCCCACAGGGATTTAGTAGAGATTAGCTAAATCCCATTTCTTATCATTTTCAAGGGCTCCATCCAACCTTATTTTAACTTCCTTGCCGTAGGCACCTACTCTGCAATTTTCACATGGGATAGCTTGAGATCTCTTAGCATTGTCATCTGCCATACTAATGACATGTCTTTTGTCTCAGTGTCTGGAGGCCTCTTTGTGCTTCAAAGCAGGACAAACTTGCCTTTGCCTCTTGCTCTGAAGACCAGGCTCATCCTCCGTCAGTATGGCCAACCCTAAGGTCTGCAGAAAACAGTTGCTTCATCTGGAGCTTCAGAGTAATCTGGAGGGAGGACTGCTATGCTAGGACCCAAATATGTCACTTTGTTCTAAACTAATTTGGCACTGAGGTGAAAGTAGTGCTATCCATCAGTAGTCACCCCGAGATCATAGAGACTTCCCTATTAGCAAAACCCTGGCTACTACTTCATACTCCATCCTTGTTTCCATCTATTCCCTGTGAAAAGCACACAATTCAGGAAACACCCAAAATACAGCCTGCTGTCAGCTCCACAGCTTGCAAGACTGCAGTGGGACAAGAAAGGCTGGGAGATGACTCACTGGATTGGATTCACAAGGTGTGAAGAAGAAATACTAATGCTGGGGTTTGCTGCATCTGTCCATCCATCCACCCATTGCCCTCAGCCCACTTCTTCTTAAGGGCAGGCACCTTATCTTTCCCTGTAGCAGGTACATCTGAGAAACCTTCTCCATGAAATGGAAGAATAAACCTAAATTCAGGTTCACCCATATCATCTCCATGGACATCAGTAGCTCTTTATTTTGGCCATAGTTCAATGAAGTGTATAATACCAATAGGTTGCTACGGAGCAGCCCAAGGAGGTGGAGGGTCCCAATCCACCCTACCCCACTGGTCTCAGAGGGCATCTAGGAGAGGTTCTTGGATGTCTGCTGACCAGCTGGAAAAACCTGCCCATTCTCAGTCTATTGGGCACTTCAACAGAGATACAGCATCACTGGGATCTCAGACCTCACCCAACTCATTGTAGACCTTCCTATTAGCTGTTTATCTCTCACTGGGAATTACTGAGTCTGCTGAACAACCACTCCCAGCTAAGACAAACCAGATTCTGTATCCTCTGTGTAATAAACACTGTCTAACGTACAGTTTTTTCCAAACTTTCCCTCCATCTACCTATGGTGTTTCACCAGAGCCTCTAAGACCTGAAGTGAATGCATTTCTTGAAGCAAAATCTCAGCATTTTACCTGTTATTTGGACTGTTCTGTGCAGCCAAGAAAGACAACAAGGCTGAAGTGTTTGAGAAATGTGGTTCAACAGATTGCATATCAATCTAGGAGTTAAGCAACTCGATTTCTACTCCTTGGTGTGATTTCTTTATAAAGTCCTTTTAGATCTATGAACAAAAAATAAGATTCATAGAAGCTAAAACCAGAAGTGTTATAGCAGCATAAATGTGGGTGCATGGCATTCCCCCTTCAGAGCTTACTAATAAAATAGCCACCTCTGTCTGTGGTCAAGTTTAATATCTGACAAAATCCATTCTGTTCACCTCTATTTCACGATCTGGACTGCCCTGTCAATTATTAGCATTGTGCTCAATGGAGCTGCCACACAGCTCATTTTTGTGGTTACTAGGTTAGTAAATAAATGTGTCACAATAAACATTATGACTTCTAAGGGAGTCTGAAAATAAGCAGACAAGCTAATAGGTGCAAAACTCCATTAAAGCTACCAATCTCCTCCCTTATAGACTGCAAAGGTGCTTGTTCTGTGAGTGACAGAAGGGACAGGGCCTCCTCTGCTTCTTTCCATCCAAATATCGCGGTAGCCCCCCCATACTTCTACAGTCCCCGTGTTCTTGGTGGTAGCCCCAAAACCTCTATGTGCTGGTGCAGCACAAGGATGCAAGTTGTTCATGGGTTATTTAGGAGATGTGCATGGCTTTGTCTGCAGGATGCTGCAGTCCAGCTACTGAAGAGAATGCTGAACAGAGCAGCTGAGAGATGACTTTCTCAGCAGCAATGCTGCCTTTTGCTCTACCAGCAATCCTGGCAGAGCAGTGTGATAGTTACACTGCCAAAACAGCCAAGGGCATCGGAATCGGGGAAGTGATGGACAAACCACTACCATGCTCATCCAGTGGAGGCAGCTGCATGGTTAGAAGTCAAACAGGAAGACAATAACTGAGCTGTGTCTTCTAATATATTTAAAATTCAAGGTAGGGCTAGTGGTGAAGATAAGACTGATGGGTTTGGGGGTTGATATTTTTTGCCAGAGGAATTAATCATTCTCATAGCAGGGATATCCAGGCTGCCCACGCAGTGCTTGACCAACACAGTCTAGGTCAGTACCTGCAATTGTTGCTTTTATTTGTACAATGTCTGCCAGGGTCATTGTGCTGCATGCAATAGAGTCAATGACAAATAAAAAATGTCGAAGTAGGAGCTTAGTATGTTCAATGCTTTTCTGAAGTTAATTTTGTGAAAGTAGACCTCCTGTTTGGCTATTTCCAAAGAGAAGACTGAATAAGCTGCAGGAGAAGACAAGCATGGACTGCCTGAAGCAAGAGGTACCTTGCCTGTAGTTGGTCCCTGGTGCTTGTGGCCAAGCTGAGGTATGACCTCATTCCTGTGTGNTTAGGCTAGAGATTAGGAGGAAGTTTTTTACAGAAAGGGTCATTAGGCACTGGCAGAGGCTGCCCAGGGAGGTGGTTGATTCGCCTTCCCCGGAGGTGTTTAAGTTACGAGTAGATGAGGTCCTGAGGGACATGGTTTAGTGTTTGGTGGGAATGGTTGGACTCGATGATCCAGTGGGTCTCTTCCAACCCGGTGATTCTGTGATTCTGTGATTCCTCTGGCTCTCTTTTTGTGCTGCTGGGAATTAGGTGAATCCCAGGCTTGCACCTTATGTGAGGAAACTTTACTACTGAAGATTAGCTCCAGAACTTTCTGCAGGACTTTGGATGGGGCCCGTGTCCTGCAGGCAGTCAGAGAGAAGCAAATTCAGTGCACTTTTGTCCTGCCTGTTTATTCCGTCTTCTAGCCTTGGCTTTCGGCTGTTTATCTCCCAAGTGCAACTCCTATGTAGAAAACTTGAACAAATCACAGAACTGTCTGAAGAAACTAGCTTGGAGAACAAGAGCAGCCCGTTTCTGAGTTCATCTGAGATTGCTGGAGAAAGAAATACCTTCAAAGGCAGAAAAAATTACAATTTGTGCAAGAAAAGGTGTTACCTCTACCTGCAAATCTCACCTTCTCTTACTGATTCCTCTGCCAACAATCTCCATAACACCCACATTCGTGCCCATGTACACAGCAGGGGCAGCTTCATCTCTTAAAAGCCAAGGGTCTTCTCCACAGTGAAATCCTCACATCCTCTGAGCCCCTTTACAACACCTGAGGCCAAGATCACCCAGTAAAGATTTATCTCTCCGTGCTGAGCCAGCATGAAGCCAATTCAGTGCTAAGTGCAATGCTTCCCCCATACATTCTTGCAGATAGAGCGATATTATCCTGTATTAGGGAAGTGGCTGACTCTGTCACTTGCAACATGCCAAAAGCCATAAGACTATATTGGTTTTCAGACTCCTGCTGAGTTGGCTTGGGCATTTTCTGTTCTCTTCTGTGAGAATACCCTGTTTTCATTGCCAATGAGCCGATGAAAGGAATCTCTTTGGCATTTAGCCTTTAGTATTTCCTAGGCTCTTAATCTTGGGATGGGGAACTAGTGCTGGAGAATGGACATTAAAGGATGGCTGATTTTCTTTATCCATTTCCTGAAGAATATGTATCTGGCATTTCTATGAACAGTGGCACTTGAATTTAGGTCTTGCACAATCTGTTAAATGTCAGTGTGCTGGGATGTCAGAGTGGGCATTGCTTGTTCTTACTTTAAGCAGTGTGCAAAATGAAGGATAAATAAAAGAAAAATAAAAGCTGAATAAGACTTGCTTCAGAAGGTCTTTGGTAAACAAATTTTGCTCTTATGTAAGTTTGCTGAGCTGGTGGGTAGTAGAAAACAGAGATAGAGCCAAAGGTGAATTCACAGCCAAGCCACTACTTTGGCACTAGCAGGAAAATCAGACTTCCTCAGCAAGTTGCTCATCCACAGTGAATATTCTGAATGAGCCAGTTCTGGCCCTTGTTTGTGTTGGAATAACACCAGGGTAATGTCCTGATATCAGTGGAGTAACTCCAACTTTAAAATCATGTAACAAGCATCTCAATCAAGCCTGGGAGCCAATTGCCTCAGGGTGAAGTTAAGCAGTTGTCACATCAGCAGTTTTTGCGTGGAGGTCCAGAGCATCATATGAGCTGGATGCTGGAACCCTGAAGACACCTCATGCAGGTGATATGTCTGTCCACAGTAGACTGTTGGTCTCACTGCTCTGTTAACAGAGAGAACAATAGTCAACTCACGTCTGGGATCTGGACTCAAACAAGGTCTTGACTAATCCCTCCAGACATGAACCCTGAAAGTCTCAAAGGGGTATAGAGATGATACTCTGGAGACAGCAATCTTCTTTCTTCGAGCAAAACTTCTTCATCACAAGGTCCTGCCCAGGAGCTTGACATTCACAGCAGAGACCCAGTTACAGTGTTCACAGCAGACCCTCCAGCTCTCCAGTTCCTGTTGTTCATTTCCTGCTCATTAGTCCCACAGGAAACATTTTCTGTAAAACCATCCTATTTTACAGATCTGAGTTTGTTCTCCGCAAGTTACAACAGGCAACTCTTACTTCAAGAGGTGACCTTAACATCCCAGTTCACAGGAGCTCCCTAAGGATCTGTGGACACCAAACATATTCAGCTGCTGCCATTTACTACTTCATGGGAGCCTCGTCACGCGCTTTTACTGCTAGGATCAGGCAGTTCCCCCATTTCAAACACTTCCAGTCCTTGTATGACTTCTACGGTGCCCACTGTAATCACTGTAAGAACATGGTCCAAAGTAAACAAAAGAAGGAACCCTATTAGTCAGACCTTTTCTTCCTCTGCAACCACAACGCTACTTTTTTTTTTTTTTTTGTTATACATACTCCCCAAATCCCCTTCTCCAGCCTGACAACTCCTGAACACTGGAAACCTTGGGTAAGGTGCTGGGAATGAAAGTGAAATATCTTGTCCCCTTTACTGGCCCTTGAGGGAGGGTATGGGAGCAGGGAGGGACCATCCAAAAGGATCAGATGCAAATGAAGGTTTTAGAAGGAAAAAAAAAGGAGGAGAACATAAAGATGAAGAGAATAATTCTTATTGGTGGAACACAAATGGAGTTATAGCTAGGTACCATTTGCTGAAGGAAATTGCATTTCTATTTGGGAATAAATGAGTGTAAAACTTGTTTGAGGCTCAGGTAATAATAGAATGGGCAGGAGGAAATTGAAATTTATGGCTTTGCAAATGACTCCTGTAGAAAAGAGAGACACATATCAGAGGTGTCTTTTTATCCCCCCGCTCTCTTCACCCCCTTCCCTCCCTCCTCATTTTCTCTTCTTCTCGCAGATGAGGAGGACAGGTCTGCAATAAAACAGGTCTAAGCTTTGCCAGCTCGGAGATACTGTGAGAAGAGGTGGAGGGGGGAGCAGGGGGCGAGGGGACATTAGCACTTGCCGTAACGTTGTCAGTGCTGATGTAAATGGACGTGCTACATAGTCAACAAGACACACTTGGCTGCCTGCAAGTGGGAAGTACTTAAATCTTGGCACTGATAAATGAAATATTTTTAAGGGAGCTAATCAGTGAAAATGGGGTTTCATCAGGCACTGACATGTCTCGCTTGCTTCAGCGAGTCCAAGAGAGAAAAATGATTGCGCGGCGGCGGTCCAGAGCCAGCCAGAGATGGGGAGAAAAAGGGATGCAGAAGGCTGCAGCTGAGGATGCTTGCAGGGTGCAAGCCACCGGGACCAGTGCTGGCTGCACCCCCACCTCTGCATACCCCCAGTCCCTGTCAGACCCCCGGGGTGTCTGCTCTGCGTTCCCACCGCCCCCGCTCCGCCTGGGTGTGATGGATGGGCTGGCGCAGAACAGACTCGGTGCAAATCCCCAATCTGCAGCCTGCTGGGCTCAGTTGGATCAGCAGCAGGCTAGCTGGTATTTCTGGATAAACACTAATAAATCTTTCTTTTCTGCCCGGCAAGCGGTACTTCCCCTGCCTCCCCCTGCCCCACATCTTTGCTCCTCTCCTGCTGCTGGAAGGGGAGAGGGAAGAGAGGTGGATTCAGGGTGCAAGGTGCTCAGTGGGGATGGAAACCAAGCTCTGGGACAGAGATCTGACTGGGGGAAACCTCTAAACTACAGCTTAGCAAAATGTCCCACTGGCCCTGCTACCTCCAGTTCTGGTGCTGGTTGGTGGGTGAGTGGGAACAAACCAGTCCCATTCTCGTGCCTCAGTTTCCCCTCTCTGGAGTAAATGATAGTTATTCCTTTCCCCACAGCCCCAAAATCCTGGGTGAGCTGTGGGTGCAAAGGGGTTGCCTGGAGCTGGGTTTGTCCCTTTGTGGTGAGGAAGAAGGGGGACAGGGTGCCAGGGTGTTGTATTCAGCATTTTCAGCTCCCAGCTTCACAGTGACACTTGTCTTCAGCTCCATGGGTGTGCTGGAGGCTAGCTGAGGGCCACGTGGGCCAATGGACACCCCCGTCGTTGTACTCTCCAACACATCCTCTGCACCCAACTGATCAGCTCAGCCCATCAGCATGGGAGGCTGAGCAACAGGGAGACAAAATAGTCTGGGAAAAAGCGCTCTGAGTTGACTCTACCTCCTGAGATGGGCTCTGGTGCGCACAAACCTGTGGGGTTCCAGCAGGACTCTGCAGGTGAGTGAGCACAGACATCCCACCAGGACAAGGCAGAGCTTTAACCTACTTCATCCAGAATCCAGCGGCTGAAGCTGGATGCTAACCTACCTATAAGTGACCTCAAAAATCCCCTGTAAAAATCAAGAGCTCCTACTGTAGCTCCTAGAGTGTCCTTGCTCTGCATCCCTGAGGGATATACCAGGAACCATTCTCATCCAAAATGAAAGATCTGTGTGTGTAAAAATTATCACTGAATGAAATTATTCCAGCAGACGAGCAGAGAGAAAAAATACATAAGTTAAAAGATGAAAAAAAAAAAAGCCTGGTGCTTACATCCTTAAGTCATAAAGGTTCAAAGCAGGATTCCCTCAGTAATCAGGAAATGAAAATGTCCTTCAATTACAGAGCATTTTAAGACATGATTATTTCATGTGCATGCTATTAAGAAAATGACAGTGGAAAATTCATCATGAAATAAATTAATACTTAAACATTTTTAAAAGGCTCCCTGGTGTATTCTTACCCCCCGCCCCTTCTGACACAATAATGTGTTGTTTCTAAAGAAAATTTTATTGGACTAAAGATGATAAAAGACACGATGAAAAATACATTTGGAAAGCAAATTCATAACTACTTTTTTTTAAAGGGGACAGCTTAGCTGCAAATATGTAAAAAATGCAAGGACAATTTATTATTTCCTGCTGGTGGAAAAGACAGGTTTTTCCCCCTCACAAAGTCAAACATGCTGGTGTTTGAATAATGGGCTCCCGAATTCACACAAATTCAACAATTTAGTCTATATTTGCTTTTTTTCACTCTGCATCTCTCCACCCTGCCAATGCAGCATTCCACTACTTGTCACATTATAGCATGAAAGTATCACCAGCACAGCAAAAGCTGATATTCTCTGAAAATTCCAGATAACTATATAACGTGTTTGATTTGATCTGATTCCAAGTGAATTTGGTGCTGGGGAGAGATATAACAATGTGGCACTGGAGAGCTGAGCTCTATGAACAGGTCTGTTCCAGAGTCTGCTAAAGCCAGTGCCTTTTTTTCGTGGATTTCGATGGAGTTTGGCTTAGGATGTGCCTTGTAAGAGCCACGTGTATTGCACATATTTGCTCTCAACTGAACCTTGCTGGGATGGTCGGGGCTTGCTGTAGCCAGAGGTCCACCCCAGCACAGTAGCAGAATGACATCTGTCTCCGTACAGCAGGTTTCCACCAGCTCAGAGCCTAGTGCCTGGTACAAACCAGCAAGCTATGCTGAAACAAGAGTAAGTTGATCCTCAGGACCTTTAAGTTGAGGTTGGAACCTTGTGAAGACTCTGTAGATCAGCCATGAGAACATGGTACTCCCACTCTGAAATCAGAGAGCAGGTTTTTTTTGTAGGAGGCTTGATTGTATTGCCTGCCCTTGTTGGTCTTTACCTCAAATTCTCTGCTCTGGGCTTGTGTGAGACCCTGTCAAAGGCAGGACCAGGCAAACCTTGCAGCTCCTTGGAGCATGGGGAAACTGACTGAGGACTCCTAGGAAAAAGGAGCTTCCGTTCCATTGCACTGCAGCAGAGCGCAGGGACTCCTATACAGCCAGGACGTGCTTTTGTAGGACACCATGCAAGATTCTACCTTGACTTTTGTCTTACTAGTAGAGAGTTGAATAATAAAAATGATGCAAACTTAGCAGTGAGCACTGCTGTCCAGACATGACCCTACTTAGAGCGTGTTGGTGGAGGGATCGCCTTGCTTTGAACAGACACATCTGCTGGACTCCATGGGAGCTGGACTTGATGACCCTTATAAGTACCTTCCAACCTGAGATAATCTACGATTCTATGATTACAGGCCTGTTCTGCCAGTGTGCTTTTGTATTTGATTCGCATTATATGGTTGTGGAGTATCTATTTTTCTGTTCCATGGCTCATGTTTTGAGTGGGGACTATAATTCATGCGGCGTGCCTGCCTAGATAACTCACAAGTGGGATATACATGGCTGTCTCTTACTGAAGTACATTTTACTGTTAACATGTATTATATTTGCACCATGCCAGAGGGGGTGTCTGCAGGTCTAAAAATGTTGGTTATACCTACAGCTACTCATGTTATTAGTATAGTTGTAGATATTATATGATTTATTGATGTGTTTTTATTTCCCACTGGTATGGTATAAATATATTTATTTCACAAAAGTGGTCAATAAATTTCCCTTATGAATCCTGTTATCTGCACCATTAACCATTGATCATTTTTATGAGGTCACAACTTAAGGTGTACATGAATTTACACCTTAATTTGTGACCCTTTCCAAAATAATACATAGCCACTTCTGAACTATTCACCTCACAAGAGGCGCTGCTCATTTTTGCTCCTTTCTGCTGCACTCAACATTTGTTTCTCATCAGCTAATGTCCTAGCATCATGTGCCCTTCAACTGTTTCATCTTCTCAGCGCACACACACATAAAAAGGGGGCTAAAACATTAATCAGGTAAAATTTCCCTGGACAAAATTCATTCTTAATGGCATTCTGGAATTCAAGCAAAATAGACTAACGTGACAAAACAACAATAAATCCAAAGACATGCTTTAGCCTTCTTGCTAAAAAGGCAAAGGCTTCCTAACAGCAGGCAAAGAAGAACAGGAATGCCAGAAATTCAGATATTTCCAAATAGCCTCCTCTAATTTCTTACTCTTCATTGTCTTTAAAAATGGTCTTTCAGACATTAGGCAGGATGAGAACAATTTTCTCCCTGTGTCCCTCATCAGTTTGCTCTTTGTTTTATTCAAATTATGGAAGCCAGCAGTTCTGAATTTTCATTTGTTATTGGATTCCAATGGGCTCATGTTTTAGGGTGAGGACTGTGGTTAAAAGCTCTGGGGTAGATGCAATAATCCCATGTTCTGCTGGTGGCCTTCACTTTTGGCCTTCTCTTCCTCCACCACTTCCCAGGGTGACATGGTGCTTTATAACCAATTACTGGCTATCTATAAGTAAGTGATTATTTTTCAAGTTCCTTTCTCAACTTTGATCTGCCCTTGGTGGGTCTTGGCTGTTCGTGCTCTCTCTGGGGGTGCCTAGTCACAATTTTTGTGATCTGTTTGTGCAGTTCGTCTGCCGTGTGCCCAGTATGACTGAACTAGTATTCCAAAAGAGCTGACCTTTCAGTAAGCTCCTTTCTCCATTGTCATGGATGGTGACTCATTCTTCATACCTCAAGCAAATCATAGAATCATAGAATCCACTAGGTTGGAAAAGACCCATCGGATCATCGAGTCCAAACCTCTTCCTCCTTCCTTTCCTGCTCTATTGCAAACATACTTCTAATTCAACCCCTGTTCATCCTGGGATCTTTGATGCTGGTGTACCCTGCCACCCACTTGCCTTGACAAACATCCTAGGTCTATACCATGTGTGTCTGTTTTGTCTCTGGTTGAGAGAGATTCACCTCCTTTGTACAAGCTGAGCTAGCTCTCATTCATAGGTTTGATAAGTCCATCCCTTCCATCAGAAGCTACCTGGAGAGAATATCCAAATTGTTTATTTGGCAAGGCTGTAGGCACTGTACTAACAAGCAATCCCAAATAATCACCAGAGTTCAAGCAACTTTCTGGGGTTATATGCCGATGATCGTGTACACACTTTTTGTGATAGATAGCTGTGCAAAGGACATGTTCATAGACGTGCCTTACACAGTGTCCTCAATCAGTGGAAATGCAACCCTTAGTGGATTGACTTGAAGAGAGGTAACAGCTTCTGATCCTACCTCCACCACCAGTGGCCTTCTGTTCAGCCAAGATGTTTTCCCAGATCCTGCTTGGTGCCCAGCTTGGCCACAGACATCTCCTCAAACACTGCAGCAAACAGCATGATTTCTTTTAATGATGACTGGACATGCCATGGGCCGCACCGCTCCATGCTATGTATTGATGTCCAGAGAGGAAATACAGGAAAGTATTCAAGTCTTGTAGATTCCGGTTGTGAGGCCAAGTGATCGGGAGTCCCGCAACCTTTTTAAATCAGAGATGAGGGAGAATCTGAAAATCTTTGATGCTAAATGTGTGATGTGGCAGAGAGATTAGTCTAGGTTTTAAACAACGCGCAGAGCATGAGCCAGAGCTCTTTCCCTACGCCTCCTCCACAGCTCTCCTTTTACCTGGAGTTTGGCTGCACAGACTTTTTATTTGCACGCTCTTGTCCTTAAAAATAATAAGTGACTATTTGCCTGTTCAAAGCCAGAAACAAGTTGACCAATTGCTGTTGTGTTTCACTTCAGGGTATCCATCTAAAGGCAGAGGGAGAGAATCAGTCTATAATGGTTTGCCTGGCTCGAAAACTCCATTTTGGGCCACGGAGAGTCATATTTCAGAGAGTATTGATCACAGTGCAGTTTGTGTTTCCTCACGTCCATGATCCTGTTTGCAGCCCTGTAAAATAATAACAGTACTCATGTCAGTAAGGTAATTACCATTGATCTAACACACTGTGACAAATTTTTCAGTCATGCCACTTGATTCATACTTAAAGTTATGGCACTGCTGACTGCTCCTTAAATAATTGAAGGATGCCCTTTGTAAATCAGCACACTCTTGCCAAAATGTGGCAGTTTCTTCTTTGTTCCAGGTCTTGTTTCTTAGCTTCATCAGGGATTTCAAAATTAAACAGATAGCCTTCCACAGCCCACATAGTTCACACTTGGAGCAAATATCATCTGAGCTGGCAAATCAGTTATGAAACCTTTGTCTAAGACAAGTGGGGAAAAAAGGATGAAAACGGTTAAACTACAGGGAAGACCAGGGTCTCTGCAATGGTGGAGTTTGCTAGCAGGTGATAAAACAAGAGAGACAAAGTCAGATTTGGTTAATTCAAAACATCCATGAAAACACTTGTCAACCTCTTGTGGCTGGGGTTGCTAAAGGCCAAAGAAGGCCAGTAAGAAGGGAGGATGGACCTGATCTCCTGTTCCTAGAACCATTGCTTGTCCACACAGGAGTTCTTTGCAGCCTCTGTTCCAAGAAAATGTCTTAGGGATCTGCACTACAACTGCATGAACCTTCAGCATGCCAGGGGAGGCACCAGAGCTTGCTGGTCTGGTCTCTCCAGCATGGAGCTCCAAGGGAATCTTTGAGTCTCTGACTTACTTTGTAATATGTGCATTAAATGCTATTACTGGCTTTTGAAATGCCTTTGGGAATGGTAGCACTACTAGGCAAATTATCGAGTGGTAGATGGCACTGAGTAGTGGGATCCATTGTCAGCTATCAATAATCCTACTGAAATACACATGAGCTACAAGGTGAACTTGGATAAACTTATCACAGTCTTTCACCAAATCAGCTGACTTGGTTGCCAAGAAATTCTAGACATTAGCTGGACATCAAACACCATGAAGGAGGTGTTTCTCATTGACATTGATGGATAGATGTCTGCTTTAGTTCTGAGGTACCTCCTGGAAGAGCCACTTTCCTTTTCTATGAAATATGGAGACAATGTAGGGAGATCACCTCCTTGCTTTTTTGAAGATTTTCTTCAGCTTAGCAATCCATAACAGAAAAATGTGCTGGTGGAGCAATCAATAAAACCTTCATCTTCCATGTCCTGGGAGACTGTCCCAGCTGCTAGGCCTTTTCTTTGCATGTTTCCTGTTTAGAAATTCTCCTTTGCCACGTACAGAGGACATTGCAGTTGTTAATACAGGGGTTTGCAAATAAGGTTCAAAAACAAACCAGGAGAGATCAAATCACACAGCTACGAGTCACATGTCATCTTCCCAGCTCAGTCACAGTGTTTTTTGCTTGGTGGCTGTCATGGGACTCCAGTGCCTGGGGAGTGAGCAGGTCTGCGGCAGCTATCGTGGTATTATAGCCTTTGGAGAACAAATTGAATAAACTGTCCTTCAAGAGACCCTCAAGCCTGTCCCTTTGGTATTGTTGGGACATACAAAGCAATGGTTATGGCTTTGATCCACTCTGCTACCTGTGAAGAGTCCCTTTTTGCGGGCATTCTTGTACCTGCTTGAGAAGAAGTCAGAACAAACAGAAAGCACCTTAAAGGATCTTACTAAATAAGTCTAGGATTGAGCGAACAGCATATTCGAGGGGTCAAATTTAATTCCTTCCTTCCTTTTGTATTCAGATTAGAGGCCAAGGTAGATTTGTGGAAGCCAGGACTCTTCAGCTAATGCTGCTTTTGCACTTAACCTGCAATTTACCTGTCAGTAACAAATACATTAAAGGCCAGCTAATCTCTTCAAACTTCCAAACAATTTACTGCACCATCAGATGAGCTCTTTAGCATCCAAGAGCACAACAGCCTGTTCGCATCTAAGAAAAACATCTGCTGCCTAAGAAATCCTCCTCAAAAATGCATCTGGTAAAATAAATGTGCATATTTAAAGGAACAACAGATTAGAAGTCAATCAAACACCTCAAAAATAACAATAAAAAGCCTTCCAAAGAGACTACTTGCCAGTGATGTATTGGCTTGGTTAAGAAGGGCTGTGTTTTCAGAGCCTCCTAAATTCCTCAACCCAAGTGCTGAGTGGAGGTTTATTAAGTGACCTGTCTGGATGTATATCAGCCTTGTCCCTAGTGGGGGTCCTATGTTAAATTCCATCATTAAAACCTATTACTGAGCTATCAAAACCTGCTGTAATTCCATCTAATGACCTTATTTCCCTAAGCGTAACTCAACACAAGGTTTGCTGATGTGGTGTTACCTCTTGGTGGGCCAGAGCCCCTTAGGAGAGCAGGCAGTGGGGGGGAAGAGAGGGAGAAATCAATGTCTGCAGAGATGACAAGGCACACGGCCAGTGACTAGGGACCAAGAAACTATCCAATATCCCATTTCCTATCCAGTCTATTAGCAGCTGAAGTCAGCCAGGGCTTCGGGTTTGATTGAAGGCTGAGCTGAGACCAGATAGAGGAGGAGAAGCCCAGGCAATATGGCCACCAGACGAGGCTCCTTTCCAAGTTGCTGAAATCACTCCTAAAATTCGGTGTATATAAAAATCAATCATTGCATCAAAAGTTCAAAATATTCTTTTTATTTTATTTAATTTTTTTTCCCTCACCTTGTCTGGTTAAGTGGTGGACACTAGGAAAAAAGGGGGAAAAAAAAAGAACATTTTCCTTCTCCCCCCGCTCTGTCCCCCTTCCACACGCACCTCTACTTGCCATGAAATCATTTCGTAAATACAAAAAAGGCCCCTCAGGCTATTGGTGCCCAGACACTCATTTTTAGAGTGGATAATTGACTCCTTTCAGTTGATAATTCATAGCTTGCATATGCCAGCTAATACATCAGTGCCCAGAGACTCAGCGAGAGCCCCAAGCACAAACGGGAGAGGGGGAAAGGAAAAGAAAAAAAATAAGGAAAAAAAAATATTTCAGATGATAGATGAGTGCATTATGGCTTTATGAATGAATTATGTCCTGCAAATACCTTGAGCAGGAGAGACTGTCGGCCTGTATCTATACTAATCTGGGAGGAATTATGACGATTTTCACATTAAAAAGGGAAAAGGGAAAGAATTAATTGAGCAATTGGGCCATTAAAAATGTATGTTGCATGTTCTCTATGTCCATTTTCCAATTTATTGTATGCTAGGAAGCTTCCTCCCAGGGTGACTAACATTCTTCTTCTCTTTCTTATGTTTGATTTTTTTTAATTTATTATAGGTTCCTGCCATACAAAACCAGATCAGGATCATTTTGACAAGACAAGTCTGGGCTTCTTTATTTTACTTTTTTTTTTTTTTTTTGCAGGGAGGGTCAGTGTTTCCTTTGTGCATGTAGCCCCTGTTAAAAAATAGGGGTGGGGGAACAAGTATGAATTTCTTCCTTGCATCCCATGGCTCCTACAGTCAGCACTGTTCGTTTAATAAAAACAGATTATTTCACAATGTTTGTAGATTTTTATTCCTTCTCTGTTTGAGAAGGCTGGAGGTGAAGTTTGGCTATAGGAGGGCAGATGCGATGAGGCTTTTCTTTTAAAAAGTTAGAGGTCCCTAATATTGGTTCATCTAAAAGCATCAAGGATAAGTGCCAGCACATGCAAACAACCACAGTGCACGTGTGAAACACCGCACACAACTGCTTGAAAATTTCACCAACGCAGACCACGCATTGCCCACCTCTGGTATTTAGCTGTGGATCACGCTCATTGTTAGCCAAAGTATATTCTGAATTATTATGATTGTATTCTGTATATGCACCCTGTAGAATGTGTTAATTATTTTCAGATTTGAGAAATAATTTAGAGGATTAAAAGATTTTGCCAATGGGAGAATATTTTTAGAATAACAGCAGTGTTAGGAACTGTTATAAACCATAATTAGTTGGTTTGTTTAAATACCTGAAATAAGTACAAAACATGTTTCCTACTTTTGTATACATAATATATTCCATTACATTGCTTGTTGCTTAAAATTTTAGTCTTAGAGTCTAGTAAAAAGATATAAGTCACTCAACTGATGTAAAAAAAAAAGTTCAATCTGTCAGCAAATTTCAAACAATCTGACAAACATGTATTGTTTAACCTGTGTCTTCGATTTTCTAATCCAGGAATTATGCTTCACCTGAACTTCCTTTAATACAATTAGTGTGCTGTGTTTGCTGAAACATAATGCCTTTACAGAATAATGTTTTATGCTGCAAAGCATATCTAATCTCTTCACGCAAGCCACTCTATGGCAAATCATTTTATAATATGCAGGAAATTTTTGATGTTGTTTGTGTTCTTGTGTTTATGAGGTCTTTAATTGATTGTAAGCTGCTCTTTAAGTACTTAAAGATGTTTTTTTAAATCCTATTAATTTTTCCTGACTTGTTAAATATTTGCTAATACGTTGGCTAAAACACATGTGCACTGCAGGCGAATTTCAGCAAAGTATTGTGTTTGTATTCAGGACCTTTATGCAGGATAAGTAGGTTTATTGTTTTATTTGAGGTGCAGCAAGTCCCTAATTTCCCCTTGATTATCCTCTACATGGGACTGGGAATTTTGCTGTGAGTTTGATTTAGTTGTTCTCTGCTCTTGTACACAACCAAGAGCTAAGCATATCGCAGTGCAAATGTCACCCTCTTGGATATCACTGCTTTTTCAGCAGCTACTCTGCTGTACAGAAGCTTTCGCGAGGTTTTAAGCAACTCCAGTGAGAAGGCTGATGTATATGAAAAGGACGTGAAACAGATTTCTGCTTCTGCAAATCTTTCTGAGCTTCGAGAGATTCCTGTCTTCCCTAGGACTGGAAATTTTATATGGAGGAAACAAGCAAGGATGCCCAGCAGTCCTGTGCTCATGAGTACCCCCAGTGGGTCACAATACATTGCCTTTCATCGACACCTGAAAAATCTTCCAGTGCCCCCAGATGGCACAAGGTCCTGGTTACCACACTTCTCCCACTCAGGTGGGAGCCCTCTTCTCCAGCGAAGGTGATCCTGGAGAGCTTGAATCCCTCTGGGCAGTTTTGTTTTCGGCAAAATGGCCCTTTTCCTCCAAGACAAACAACATCATCTTGGCAGTAAATCAAGACTCAGAGGGCAAACAGAAGGAAGTTCAAAAGCCACATGCCTCCCTTCTGACCTTGTGTAGGGCAGCAGGTTCCCACCATGGCTGAATGTGGGATTTGGGATCCTACGTGGATGCAACATGATGGGGACCACCTGAGTCACTACTGGGAGAGGCAGGACACCCCTTGTCCTGGTTCTCACCAGCAATCTTCAGTCCTGCTTGGAGAGCTGAACATCTCTACATAAATGAGGCTTAGTTGCATTCCCCCATTCTGCAGGAGAGGGTTAAGGGTGTGAGACTCTACAAATACCCAGAGGGACACCCTGCTTTGCTAGGCTCAGGGCCCTCCTGGGCAATGGGCTATAGTGTGATGGACAGGAGTGAGCCAGAATCTCATTGCCCCCTTACACATGTTTGGCTCTTCTTTTCCTGAGCACTCCTGGCCTGCAGCATAGGGAAAATTTCATTGTCATTTTCGCTCATTGGAGAGATAAAAACCAAACCAATAATAGTCACTTCTTACTTCTGGGAACCTTCATTTTCTAAAATGTATGTATCAGAAATTAATCACACAGTGGGACATCTCCAAGTAGTGTCACCAAATTGATCTGAGCTCTGTTGCAGCCTAGAATCCTTGAGTAACCCCTCTGCTCTGGGCATGGCCCCTCGCTTTGGCTTTGCGGAGTGAATTAACTCAGCAGGGCCTGCCACACCATGGAAACTGAACCTAGTTCATCCAAAAAACCAGCACATCAGTCTTGCTGATTACACATGCCTTCTTCTGGTAACACGCATCTTGGTAAAGGATTAATGACAGCCAGAATCCCATTAAGAGAGAAAGAAACACAAGTTCCCCAGCTTACTTAATATCAGGTTTCTTGCACCTGGGTCACTAAAGTAGGACGTAACCTGCAGAATATAAAATGTCCTGTTATTGCCTTTGTCACTGACACACACAGAGAGGTGTTGTGAAGAACATTTATAAACCAGACTCACTTAGACATACCAAGGCATGCACAGACCTGAAGGTTGTACATAATCTTTGCAGCAAGGTTGTTGTTATGTTCTTCTCTGACTTAGCAGCTCCAATTTCAGACGGATATGTAGAAACATGGATTTTTTTTCTTGCTGTTTCCCACAAAAAGACAGGAATGAGTGTTCCCCTGAACACCTGCTCCATGGAAACCTTGATTCCTTGTGCAATGCAGTTCCTTGGTCAACAGTGGTGACAAACCCAGAGTTCCAGGTGTGTTGAAGGCCATTTGTCTACAAAAGTTTAACCATGTTGCCAATGCATGTATGCTACCCCCAAGGAAAATCATGACCAGTTCTACCTACAGCTAAGCCTTAGGTGTCATACAGTCCTCTGGTTACCAGCACCTTTCCTATTCTGCTGGAGACAAAGAAGAGCTACCTAAACAGGTACTGATCCAGTGGGTCTCTTCCAACCTGGTTATTCTATGATTCTATGAGTCTATATTATAAATCCAGGAAGAAACCATTCCTATGGCTTTTCTCCTATAACCTTGAAGCAGGCTTTGGGTGCCTCTAATGTCAAAGCTACCTCAGAACAGAACAAACATTTCGGAAAGAGTTCCCCAAAATACAGCCTGAGTGAGGACAAAGGAGCAGCCTTGAGAGTCAGAGACTTTTCCCTGTTCTGCTTCCTGGAGGATTTTACTCTGGACAAATTCACCTTTAGATGTCTTTATTTTAATAGTGGATGATTTTATGCTATTTGCCTGTTCTATTTACCATTTTAGGGTTACACCAGACAAGAGAAAGTCTAAATAAATATGGAGAAACAAACCAATATCCTACCAAGATAGTAGTCTTCTTTTTGTTCCCCCCAGTTTAATAACACTAAAAAAAAAAAAACCTTTGGGTGTCACTTTTTGAAGAGTGTCTATAAGTGGTATTTCTTGTCCCCCAGAAATGCAGGATGGAGAGATTCTTTTGACTTACATTGTCAGAAACACATGAAGATCACTGCACTTCATGGGAAAAAAAAGTGGAATTTAAGTAAAATGTTGGATTTCTGGAGAGGTACTTGGAATACAAACAGGATCTTGCTGGAGTCAAGAGCTGAGAGCTGACTCGCGCACACTCTGACTCCAGTGGATCTTGGTCTTGCTGTTTCTCTGTCCAAGATGACTGTGTAAACCTACATGATCTATCCAGTCACTCAGCAGGATTTAAGAACCAATTAAGACATAATTTGCTTATTTTTTTTATGAAACCTCTATCACTAGTAATGTCTCCTCTGGCATGTCCGTGATGGTGTCACCAGGACAGAGTAGCAGCCTCGGTGGCTGTGTAACACTGAAATGTTCAGAAAACTCCTCCATGCAGCTGTAAAGAAAATGGGTCAGGGATGTGGTATCTCCCCAAAGTCAAGCCACAGCTAAGAACCACAAGGAAAGCACCTGCATCCAGTGCCATTTCTCCATCTAGTTTTATACCAGGTCTTTTGGGGGGTGAGAAGTTTTTCTAGAGGAGGATTAATTATTATTAATGATAATAAAACCATCCATGCCCTTTTCTCCACCTGCCTTCTCTCAAATCTCTCTATTTGGTTACCCCCTACTTTAGGATCCCACACTCAAATGGTGCTGATAGCTTAGGGATGGGACCTTTCTTATTGAATAAGGTGGGAAAATCAGCTTCTAGTGTCAGGAATTTCTTCCAGACGTTCAGCATCTGTATTTAAATTAAGAGGCTTAAAGCTTTCCTGAACTTTTCCAGGTTTTTAATTTTAGTTTAACTTCAGAAGTGAAGTTTCAGACTCTGAATATCATATCTGGAGTGCCATCTACCGCGTCTTCCAGGGACTGCTCTGAAGTAATGTTTGAGCTCAGAGAGGAGCAGCTGTCAGGAGCTCTTCACCTGAAATTATGGATGTGGATGTTCGTATGTGGGTAAGGATGTGGGAAACTCAATTGCATGTTCAAGGACACTGAAAAAAAAAGTGTGAATGGAGGTTGATTTTTCCAAAGTAGTGAGGCAATGTTGTGGGTTAACTCTAGTGGGCAGCTCAGCCTCACAGGAAAACAGGGCTCAGTCACACAGAACATGTGAAGACAAATGCCATCACTGCAAACATCCCCTCTTTCCTCATTCTTCCCTCAGCTTTTATTGCTGAGCACAACATCATAATATCTGGGACACCCATTTGGTCAGGTGGGGGTAGCTGTTCCAGCCATGGTCCCTCCCAGGTTCTTGTGCACCCCCAGCTCCCTTGCTGGTGGGGCAGCCTGAAAAGTCTTTACACTGTGTAAACGCTGCTCAGCAATAGCTGCAACATCCCTGTAACACCATTGTTTTGGTCACGAATCCAAACCAGAGCACTGTACAAATTATTGTGGGGGCCTCAGTGAGGCCCTTTGGAGCTCAGCTTTTAAATTGCAGAGCTCAAACTAGCCATGTGGGCCAGCTATTTTGGTAGCCAAGCTTCCCTTGGGTCCAGCTGCGGAGGATGCCCTCTGGGGCACAGAACTCTCTCTGGTGTGTTATGCTTGTAGGCAGCATGAGCACATTACCACAAACTGCCATTAAAAACAGGATGATCAGCATGATCAGGATCTCCCCAGACTGAGAAGACACAGCAGATGTTGGCTTGTATCAGAAATGGTGTGACCAGCAGGTCCAGGGAGGTTATTCTCCCTCTGGACTCGGCACTGGTGAGACCGCTCCTTGAATCCTGTGTTCAGTTCTTGACCCCTCACCACAAGAAGGATGTTGAGGCTCTGGAGAGCGTCCAGAGAAGAGCAACGAAGCTGGTGAAGGGGCTGGAGAACAGGCCTTATGACGAACGGCTGAGAGAGCTGGGGGTGTTTAGCCTGGAGAAGAGGAGGCTGAGGGGAGACCTCATTGTTCTCTACAACTACCTGAAAGGAGGTTGTGGAGAGGAGGGAGCTGGCCTCTTCTCCCAAGTGACAGGGGACAGGATGAGAGGGAATGGCCTCAAGCTGCACCAGAGGAGGTTCAGGCTGAGCATTAAGAAAAAAAATTTCATGGAAAGGGTCATTGGGCACTGGCAGAGGCTGCCCAGGGAGGCGGTTGAGTCACTGTCCCTGGAGGTGTTTAAGGTGCGGGTGGATGATGCGTTGAGGGCCACGGTTTAGTGATTGATGGGAGTGGTTGGACTCGATGATCCAGTGGGTCTTTCCCAACCCGGTGATTCTGTTATTTTATGATGCTGAACGCCTGTCCCACCCCCGGGCAAGCTGGCAGCCCTCCGTCCGCAAGCTCATCCCGGCGCAGAGCGCCTGTAACCTCCAGACAGGCAAATCCCAGCTCCAGGGGAGAGATCCTTCGATCCTTCTTAGCAGAGGAGCGAGCTCCCTCTGCTGCCCAAACTTCTGCTAGCGGCAGGCAGGACCTGGCAGACTTTAAATTTTTTTTTTTCCATGCCTGCATCCTCTTGGAAAAGAGGCAGGAGGAAATCCTGTTGCCTGNTGGGTGTGTTTGTTTTTTTTGTTAATCCGTGGCAGGACCTACTGCATCTCACAGCCTTCCTACAGATCGGGTCCTGTGGCTTGATCCAAGCTTGTTCTTAGGAAAGAACATAATAAATGGGAGCCAATTGCCACCTCTCCCAGCCCCTGCTGCCTCTCAAGCACCAGCCCTGGGGAGCCGGGTGCTCACTGGGTTTTGAGTTGGCACAGGGTCACAGCACCTGCAGACCAGTGAGATACTTGCCTTGGCTTGTTGCTGTTACCAACTGTAATTAATTACATCAGAAGGGCAAATTGCCCGTTTTATGAATTATTTCTTGCAATCAAATGCAGGCATATTGCATGAGCCTGTGTAGCTATGTGGCTTTTTGGTGTCAGCTAAAGGATTGGTGTGATCTCTGTAAATTCATTAGCATTTATCAGCTCCCTGTTCATGGCTATAACACTCTATCCCTCCCTGCCCCCCTTTCTTGCCTTTCTCCCTCCACAGAGCAAAGATTTATCGCTGAATTAAAGCTGGAGAGCTCCTGGCCGATGAGCTGGGAAAGGAGGATAATTCTATTACTTGTCAGAGCAGTTGAGGGGGAAATTGTATGCAATAACTGTGGCTCAGAGCACAGGCTCCAGAAGTCCAAGCTTGTGAGATGGCGTGGGGAAAATACGAAAAAAAAAGACCAGGCAGATGAGGTGGCTCCTGGTGCCCAGGGCTGGGGTTTCCTCACTCAGTGTCTGTAGCAAAGAGGCTCAGCAGTAAAACTGCCCATGGATTTACTCACCATCTCCCACGTCTCCCTGCACAACTGTGCACTGTGTTATCCCATCAGTTTGTAGTATGGTGCTAAAGAAGTGGATGTTCCTGCTGGAGTGAAACCTGCATTGAGGTGGGAAGGTCCCTCTGGCCCATGTCCTGTTCTTGCACCTCCTAAGCACTGGCAGTAGCCACTCGGGGACAAAGCAGGGATCAGATCCAGCAGGAGACAAACTTTTTATTTGGAGGAAAAAAGTGGATCAGATTTTTCATCCAGATTAGATTTCCAGCATTGATGCAAAGAAGGGGGCAGCCCAGGCAGTGGAGGCAGGTTAGTAGACTAAGACCAGCTTAAAGTGAGCGTGAAACCATGAGCCAACTCATCTGACCTCCAGTTGGGTTGGACTAGGAGTGTGTCTGTCTCAGCTGCTTGGTAGCAGCTACTTATAATTTCCTGGTAGGTTTTCAGGACAGCTTTTGCATTTGCTTACTTGGGTTAGTACTGATGCTTAAAGCTTATTGCAACCATCCTTTCCTTTAACAGGGATCTCAATATCAAACAGATCCCATTTGCAGACAATAATGTTACTAGGGAATAGAAAAATGAGGTAGTGTTCTGGCCATCTCTAAATCATGACCCTAACCTGGCTTGTTCAACATCTAGACTTCCCTCACATGTGTCAAACATGCACACCCCAACCCTGTGGTGAAGGCTTGATAAAGAAATCTGACCTGAAAATCCCTGACCTTCATTTTTCAATTTTATTTATTGCTAGTGACACCTACCAGCTTCATCTGGTAGTGCAGAAGATGAATACAGCCTTGATCTTCACGAAGGATATAGGTTTTCTATAGCCCTCAGTGTCCAGGTTGCCCCAGCAGGTATTAGTCAAGGATATGTTTATCTCTGAGGGTCCCTGTTCAGCCACAAGTTTTTTTTTTTGCCACGACTACGGTCACCACATTTCGCAGCGACAGCAAAGCTCTCCAGCTGCTCTGTTTTTTTAGCACTCTGGCTCAGGGGGTTCAGAAGAGGGTGCTGCTTTTTTGTCAAGAGTGGGAAAGGATTTACAGGCTGAGGATGTAATATGGGGAATACATGAGCTTCAGGGCCTGTCTGTGAGTCTAGAAAGTCCCAGATGTCCCCAGATTTGCTTTGCTGTTAACTAATTGCCTCCAGAAAGTTCCCTCCACCTGCATTTGCCTTACGCTCTGATGCATGAAGGTTTTGAGCACTACTCCTGATGCCTACGCACGATGCACTAGGGGCACCATCCAGGGTCACAGCTTCCTACTGCTGCAATCCCAGGTATTTCTGAGCACACGTCAGTCCATGTAAAGCTCAAGAATGAAAATGCCATTTTGGGGATCTCTTCTGAAGTTTGCAAATTGTCAAGTCACAAGTATTTTGTCTGGAGGTGCCCTCCCATGCTCGAGGAGGTTGGCATAACAGTAGGACACAATCTGGTTGTCTACCTTCAGCAAAGCCCTGCTGAAAAGCTGAGGGTATTTATTTCCCAAGGTCTTCACTTGCAGCCTTGAGTATAAATTTCCTTCCATTTATTTGTCAAAGGCTTGGCTCCTGTGCTGTGCTTGGGCTGTCAGCAGTTGCCTTGAACATTTAGGTCAATCACAGATATTATTTCTGTCTCTGGAGCTGGCAGCTCTCATCTTAGGCCTTCAGCTTTGTGTGCTGCCTATAAATAAAATACCATTGATTCTCAGTGCAGTGGGAAGAGGCAACGATGAGCTTGAAGTGTTACTTTCTCAGGGAGGGGTGCTCATTTCAAATAGCTTAACCCCTCAAAGAGTTATCAGACCCCATAATGAGTATCCTTGTTGCTTTAATAGGAATCCTGGTGAGAATTAGGGGATAAAAATAGGCATTTGAGCTGCAGTGTAAGGCAAACTTGTATTCGCTGCTCATCAGTCATGTGCTGGACAAAACTGTGTGTTGGAGACATACAGCCAGATCTGGAGCACTTGGTGAATGAGAGGAGGCGCAGGCAGAGATTGAGGGATGCAGAAACACTCTTATTTGCTTTAGTCCTTGTAGGCACTGGTTTAACACATGGCTGATGTTGCTGGAGGGACTGAGCCCCCAGAATCAGTAATCTGACTGATCTAAAGGCTTCAGGACCATGGGTCAGGTCAGTTGATATTCTTAATGCTGAAAAATATCAGTTCCCAGAACACGTCTGGCAATCACAACTGAGTCTTTTCCTTTACAGATGAGTATTCTGATATTATTTTAAAAAAAAAAAACACAAAAAAACAAGCAAAAGAAAACTCAACAACACCCTAACAACTTTTTATATATAAGTCCTAAACAGGAGTGTTTACCGGTGGATGCAAGTTTGCTCAGCTCAGATATTCTTGGCAGAAGCATTGTTGGCTATAGAGGAAATAAATAGTTGCTATTTTAGGGGGCATCATTCTGCAGCCATTTGTTCTCTAATAGCAGATGGATGGAGATTTATGCACTCTTAAGTAAAAGAGGGTGTTTTTTTCTAATTACTCTGAATGTAAACAAATTTGGAGTATTGGCTAGGAAAGAGAACTGGGAAAAGCCTGAAAAAATTGCTAAAATAGACATCAGGCAGGCATCTATTACTGTAAATTATTCCTACCCCAAAGCAGCAATGATTATAAGCTCTAGGCCTTTGTTTAATCTTTTGCTTCCTTTAGAGTGCATGCATATTGTTTTGTCGCTTATTGGAGTCATTTTACGAAGTGGATCTGGGGTGTTTTCACAGAGGGTTTACATTGCACATGATTGACTGAGCTGATTCCCTTCCAGACATTCACATATCCCCCTGCTGCATAAATTGGAGCTGAGCACTTTTTATTTCCTTGCAAGGGAAATGAGCTCTGACGAATGGGGATGAGATGAATAGCACATTATTTGGGGGCTAAAATAAAAGCAGGAGCCAAGAGAAGACATTTCTCTGGGACTGCGTGGTACTCTCTCATCTCAGTTCTGACCCCATCCCTTCCCCCAACCCCCTGCTTGAATATTTTTTTTCTCCACTAAAACAATCTCCCAAACACCCGGTGATTACTGTATCGAGATGTGATGAATTGCAGAGCTCAAAAAAAGTGACAACCCTCTGGGTTTTTAGATTTCCAGCCACAATGGTGAATTAGGCACAAAATTTTGGCAGGGGGATCCTGAGAATCTGTAGGGAGGGCCAAGCATCTACTGTGCCTGAAGCCAGGTCAGCTGGTCCTGTGGCTACCAAGCATCTCAGCATCCCTCCTTCTCCCCGAGCTCTACCCTGTGCGCTCCAGCCACGTCCGCTGCTGAGTCTCACCTGCTGTGCCACTCAACTTTGATCAACTCTCTCCTTCCTCCTCAGAAAGACATAGATATTCCCATTAGCTGTATTCCTACTTGTTGATGATAGATCCATCACTGCGAACCCCAGCTCTGTGTAACCGAATTGTCCCCCTCATAATTAGTCCATATTTAATCATTACCGTGGATAAAAGGCAGGGACACGTTGCACACATCCTCGCAAATCATCTTTTGTCCAGATGGCCCACAAGATACATTGTAAACCTCATTAACAGATTGTGCCAATTAATTATCTGGTATGGGAATCACTTTGCTAACCACTGAAGGCAGCTGCCTCCAGGAGGGAGTGCAGCCAGGGAAAGGCCCACAAAACTCATCCCTGGCCGATGGCCAGGGAAGGGACCAGGGTTAGCGCTGCTGGACGTTGCTGCTGCTTTTTCAATTTTCAATTAAATGTTGGTATAGAATCATAGAATGGTTTTGGTCAGATGGGACCTTGAAGATCACAGGGACATCTCCCACTGGATCAGGTTGCTCAAAGCCTCATCCAACCTGGCCTTGAATATCGCCAGGGACGAGGCTTCCACAACTTCTTTGGGCAACCTGGGTCAGTGCCTCACCACCCTCATAGGAAAAACTTTTTCCTTATACCTAATCTAAATCCACCTTATTTCAGCTTAAAACCATTCCTCCTCATCCTCTCCCTGCACTCCCTGATGAAGAGCCCCTCCTCAGCTTTCCTGTATCCCCTTTAAGTACTGGAAGCTGCTCTAAGGTCTCCCCAGAGCCTTCTCCAGCCTGAACAAACCCAACCTTTTTGGCTTGTCCTTTTATGGGAGGTGTTCTAACCCACTGGTCATCTTTAGAATCATAGAATCATGGAATCACCAGGTTGGAAGAGACCCACCAGATCATTGAGTCCAACCATTCCCACCAATCTCTAAACCATGCCCCTCAGCACCTCATCCACCCGCACCTTAAACACCTCCAAGGAAGGCGAGTCAACCACCTCCCTGGGCAGACCATTCCATTGCCTAATGACCCCTTCAGTGAAGAATTTTTTTGTTACGTCAAGCCTGAACCTGTCCTGGTGGAGCTTGAGGCCATCCCCTCTTGTCCTGACCCCTGTCACTTGAGCGAAGAGGGCAGCTCCCTTCTCTTCTCTCAACAACCTCCTTTCAGGTAGTTGTATCTTTGTGGCTCTCTGGACTTACTCCAGCAGATCCACACCTTTCCTGTGCTGAGGACTCTAGAAGTGAACACAGTGCTCCAGGGGAGGTTATGCTGGTTATTTTGCTGAAAGAATTACCCTTGTCTGCCCCAAGGCAGGAACCATGTAGACTGAAATGTATCAGCCTTTCAAACCACCCCAGCAACAGGGAGTGGTTTCCTTGTGGTCTTAGATGCACCTCCAGCCGTGTGAAGTTGCATTTCTTTTTTTTCACTCCAAAGTAAGCAAATTAAAACCCAATATTTTTCTCATTCTAAAACTCAGCACCTATTGATAAATCTGTAATGAATTTGTGCTCTAGGCTATTAATTGTTTAGCAGATGTTTAGGCATAGGATTTCAGTGCAGTAGAGGATCGATAGATGTTGAGATTAAATTATCCAACTGTTTCAAAACCCAAATAATCACTGCTTGAGCTTGTTTAGTTTGGGCCTGGGACAAAAGTCAATTCCTTCCCTGTGGACATTTCTATAAAGTACAGTCGACATAAGAAACGATGAGACTCTGGAAAACTAGATTGAGCTATAAATATTCAGCTCTGCAGTGGATCCGAGAAGAATAATTTAACTTCCTCTAATGCCCAGCTCTCAGAGCGCTTAACAAACTCTCTATTCTTGACAATCCTCAGCTGTTTAACAATTCAGAGCCCCTAATCCATAACTTGGGAGGGCAAAATGAAGATTTGGTTCAAAAACCCCTGGCTGATGGAGTTAGAAGAGCTTCACTGTGGTGTTTGCAATCAGCTGAAAAAGAAACCAGAAAAGGATGGAGAAGAGTGTTCCTGTAGGTATCTATAGATACTCCAGATAAGCTCTGCTACCATTTCTTTTTCCTGCTTACAAGATATTATTTCCTAGAATAAGCATATTCTACAAGAATATGCATGCTTTTGCCAGCAGTTTCCACCTCCTCTCCCCCACCTGAGCCCTCCACAGGGTCTTTTCAGCCCAAGAAAACACAACAGCTGCTCTCCTGCTGCTTAAACAGGCTGGGCTCAGGGGCAGGGGAAACCTTTCCTGGCCAGTTGCAGTAGGAGAGGGACACGGTATTCATTTACCCTCTGAAAGTTTCAACACCCAACCAGAGTCCTTGTCACCTGCCTCCTTCCCAGGAGGGATAGGAATTGTGCCACAAGAGATTCCTGGGGCCAAGCAATGCTAAAAGTAGTGCCTTTTGTGCAGAAGCGCTGAGTGGGTTTTAATCTGAACAGGGCAAGCGTCTGCCCATGAGATCTGCCCTGCATGCACAGTGGGGAGGGTCCTATGGCACATTCTGAGCAAAGTCAGAACTCAGACGCCTCCTTCACCTAGAAATGCTCCTTCTTCCTGTTTCTCTGCCTTGTCCCAGCTGGTGCTGCACTCACAGAATCACAAAATCATTGGGTTGGAAAAGACCCACAGGATCATCGAGTCCAACCATTGCTATCAATCCCTAAACCATGCCCCTCAGCACCTCATCCACTCATCCTTTAAACAACTCCAGGGAAGGTGACTCAACCCCATCCCTGGGCAGCCTGTTCCAGTGCCCAATGACCCTTTCCATAAAAATTTTGTTCCTGATGTCAGTCCTGAACCTCCCCTGGTGCAGCTTGAGGCCATTCCCTCTCGTCTTGTCTCCTGTCACTTGGAAGAAGAGGCCAGCTCCCTACCCACCCCAGGATACTGTGATGGAGGTGGGAGGATGATATCTCTGCTGAGCTCTCTCTTGGTGTTCCCAGTACCTTTTTTCTCCATTTCTTGCTGGCAAACAGCACGGTTGTTGTTATAGCAACCTCAGTGTGGTTAAGTCTCTAGAGGCAAGGTTTATAGGGAGAGGCAATGTCTTTTATTAGACCGACTGATACAGCTGAAAGAGAAAAATAAAAGGGGAAAAAAAAAAGAAGAGGGAGAGAGCAACTCTCTGGCTTACAATGTCTTTACAGGTCCCTGGAGCTCTGGGTGGAGGAGAACAAAGCGGGTACAAAGGAGAAAGAGGTGGTATGTTGGTACTCGGTGTAGGCAACCAAGAAGGAGCAGACCTGGATGTTGTGGGCTCAGCCAGGCTGGCAGCACAGCAACTCAGGAGTTACAGGGGTGGTAATCTGGTTTTATCTGATGGAAAGAAGTAATTCCATAGGAAGCAAGACCTGTGTTCATTGCTGGCTCTTCCTGCCTAACACCAGCATGATGCTGGTTTGCCTTCACTGTCCAATTATCATCAGAGCAACTCTCAGGTGCTGGTGGTCACAGTCACCACTGCAAGTATCATTGTGTCCACAGCCAAACCAGCTCCTTTCCCTCTGACCTGCTGTGCATCTGCTTTTTAACCTCTGATCAAGATACTGAGAGCAAACTTCGGCAGCACCCTGTCTAAGTGGTCCTCTGGGAGTACATTCCCCACTGGATCAAAGTAGCAGCACTACAAGTAGCTAATCAGCAAGGTAGCACTTAGGTTATCTTCTGGTCTAATCCCCAGCCCCAACGCCAATTCCTTGGCTGTGCCTCCTCGCTTTCAGCTCTTCTTTCACCACATCTCCAGAAGCATCAAGTGTCTACTTGCTCGGGTCCTAACCAGCTGGTTCTGCTTGCACGGGATCTTCTCTCCAGCATCCATCAAACATGAGCCACTGCTTTCAGGCACCTCATCACTCAGGGAGACAGCACTCCTAATGCTAGTACATCCTCATCAATTAGCCTGCTGTTCTGAATAAAATCAGCCTCCTAAAGCACAGCCGGTATTCACCTGAATGGTATCTATTTCATATGCTGACTGCTCGGAAGCCTGTTATTCAGACTGTCAGTTTTTGCTTAAATTTATGGCTTGATGATAATTTTTCACAAATACTGAGCTCAGAGCAAAAAGCTTTGCAGGCACTGATGTAAAAGCTCTTTTCTTTCTGTCTGGTGTTTCTAATCTTCGGTATTGCTGAAGTGGAAAGTCACCTTTTGCTTTGCATATTCTTTTCTGTTTAACTAGGCCCTTACAACCTCCTGAACAGAAAAGCAGATCAGGCAATAATTCATAGCCTGTCTGCTGAAGGAAATACAGGCATATAAAAGAAATGTAAATTAATTCAGCATTAAACAGGTGGCTCTGGGGAAGGGTGGCCCATCTGCAGTGAGGAAGGGCTTGCACGTGGTCCAACAGAACAACATAGGATGGAGTCAGCCCCTCCAAGCCAAAACTGAAGAGAGAAGCAAATTCTGTTGCAGATTATTTCTCTTTGCAAGAGGAGAAGTTGCACAAGGTTAGCTAATGTAGTACAAGGCTTCCTTTCTTTTAATAGCTGCAGCAAAGTTTCAAGACATTTAATGATCACAGATGAGCAGGAGTGGGGAGCCATAAAGGACAGATATAAGGCCTTGGACAGGGACACACCTGCTAACTCAGCAGGGGAAATCCTGGACTTCGTTGGTCCTTAAAACAAAGGCTATGTGGACAGACAAGGAAAGATGCCAAAGCAAAGCGTAACTTCACTCAACAGCTGCTCCAGCCCTGCTCCTCTCACACGGGGAAGAACTTGTCCCATAAATACTCCTGTGTAGACCTGGCTGTTTGACAATGATGGAAAAAAAGAGCTGAATTTCACAAGAGCACCTAAAGTCACCCCAGGAGAAATAAATTCTACCTCTTCTCCACACCTCCCCTGTGTCTAACCTGGGCCAGCACTGTTACGCTAGCCACACTGCAGCAGCCGTGCCATCCACCAGCATGGAGAACTGCTGAATTTGCCATCACTCACACCTCGCGTGTGTCTCAGCGCAACTCCCAGTGTAAGTGTTGGCCAAGCTGCTTTCCTTGCTGTTGGCCAAGTAGCCTCCAGAATCCTCAAGAAACACTCAAGCAATCTTCCAGCTTGGAGCAGAGCTTCTGTAATTAAATTGAAATTACTGCTGTGAGTAGATGAACTCCCTCCTGGTCACGTCAGAAGGATTGCACAGCTGGACCCATGCAGAGCAAACTCCCTCTTAGACTCTCTAGAAGCATGACATGTAGTGGGGGACACTGGATTTATACCATGGCCCAGACAAAAGTCTTACCAGGTGCACTGACCATTTCCATAAATTCCTGTTAATACCAAGCCACAGATGAAAACCTCAAAAGACCCTGAACCATCATTTTGTACCTAGTCTCCACCTGAGTATGCGAACAGCTTGTTCAAAAGCAATGGGTTTAACCCTTATTTCTCACTAAAAACAGTATTAATTTAAGCCAGGATATCAGTCTCACCACTGGAGAAGGAAACAACTTCAGGCTGGAGAAAGGGAGCAACTTTCAACATCGCCATAGTGAAGATGGTTTAGAGAAAGTTTAACATGAAATTACTGCTTTCCATTGTAGCTTCAGTTCTTTAGCTCCTGTTGAAAATATGAGGGAGGTATAGGACAGGTACATCACTGTGTCTTGGAACCAAAACCTCCGTTGTATTTTGGAAGAGGTGTCAGACTTGCCTACATGGCGTGTAACAGAGTTATAGGCTCAGTCTTTGGTTGTCACTAAAGTCCTTTTTTAGGCATCAAGGACCTTCACAAAAAAACTGCAGGGAGAACAACATTGTACCCTAGATGGGAAGGGTGCATTTTTTTCAGCATTGCATCTCCTTGTCCTGAGTGCGGCTGCTTGCAGGCTGTACAGAGCTATCCTGTACTGCTTACCATTTAATTGGATCAAACTGACTCTGATTACATTTAGGGAGCTGACAAATAGCATATCTGAAAGCCACTCGCCCATTACAGCCAAAGTGGCTCTTGCTGTAGGGAGTTAATTAAAGCCAAGATTATAAAGCTTTTTTTTTGCTGCGATGGAACTTGGCATTTGGGGATGGCTGGAGGCGTCAGTCTGAATGGAAACAACCTGAGGAGCCTGCACAGTGTTATTTCCATTTAAGAGCATAGTTATCACTGCAGTCCCAATAAACTGTGAAGCTGAAATGTGAAGCCTTTCTCAAAGCTTGTCTGGAACTTTTCACCAAAAGAGGTCCAATTAGAACATGTTGACTTCTTGGCAGTAATCTATTTGGCAAAAGTTCTTAGTTCTCGTTACATTTTTTCTGCAAGAGTTTCATTGGCCTAGGATTTTGGACACAAATAGGAAATGCAAAGGCAGAAAAGATGCAGAAGAAACTATAGGAGTCCAGTAGAAAGAATATATGGAGAACTGAGAGAAAAAGCCTCTGAAATTAGCAAACCAAAGATGCAAACGTGTGTCTTTTCCCTGCAGGAATATGCTGAACATTGTTATTCTAAAGTGGGCATCTGAAATTCTTCATCCCAGTGGAGGATGACCAGGCAACCTAGCAATTAAAGCAATTGGTGAGACAGGCAGAGCAGCATTCCCATATTGATCTCTCTTCTCAAACATATTCTCCTTGGATTTAGAAGTTCTATATTCAAAAAAGGTCTAGTGATTGTGCTAAAAGCGATATGATGCCGTTACCATCACCTCATTAACTTAGGCTAGAAAGCAGGTAGCTGAAGCTGATCTTGTCTCTACTGGATTTTATGTCAGTGGAAGAGTTTTAGAATTTGCAGGCACAATTTTGCTCCTCCTAGTTCCCCAGGCAGGTATTATCTGTTTGGTCCAAAGTTAGGGGACATGAGTTGTTCCTGGATGCGAAGGCCTCAGTGCTGCCACTAACCCATCAAAGATTGTGTTTCAGCTTGGAAAGGTGACTGGAGCACACCACTGCCATTTGCCTGCTGGCTGTTAGGACTGTGTCTAGACATAAAATCATCAGGTATTCAGAAAATTGAGCTCTAACAGACCACTGCATATAGAATCGTAGAATCACCAGGTTAGAAAAGACCCATCAGATCATTGAGTCATATCATAGCATCAAAAACCTGGAGTACTTAAGTACTGATCTCCACTCAGTGTCACATGCCAGATACACTTCATCCTGAGCAGAGAGTAATCCAGAAACTAAGAGGTAGCTCGCATGCATCTTGCTAAAGATTAGCTTATACGTGTCTTCTGGAACACAATCACCCAGGCTGGAGAAGGGAAGCAGCAGACCATCCTCATGGTGCCACAGATAGGGAAGCCTCAAAGCATCAAGAAATCAGGCTGAGGTCAGGTGTAGCAGGGACAAAATCAGGATTGAGTTAGCCTATCCATACAAAAAAAAGAGACAAGTTGAAACTCAGAGGTGGACAGACAGTAAAATATAGCTGCATGCCCCAAAGAGACAAAGGTCTACAGAAATTGGTCATGATTTACCCACCTGACATAATAAAGCACCCGAAGTGGGTAGTGCATAGCTAAGACTGCTCTTTTTATCCTTGCTACACCCTGATTTTCACCTTCCAGACTAGAAAAAGGTCTTTGTAGAAATATATTTTATCCTATAAGCTTTAAGTAAGGCTACAGAAGCAGAGGAATTAATTGGAAAATGATTGAAAGCTACTAGAGGGTTTTGTATGGCTTTGTTTAATGGTAGAAGATTGCACTGAAATGAGAGCTGCTGACTGGAGCTCAGCAGCTGAGAGCACAGTGACCCCAGGCTGCCAGCAAGCTTGGCAGAGCCAGATCTTGACCAGTAGATTTGCAGCGTGGAACCTTCTCATTTTCCTGGTCAAGCAGTGAAAGCCACCCCCTTGGTGTTTGCTTCACAACCTTGCAAGTCAGCCTCAAGCACCACAGAATTAAACAGCATCAATTTCTGACCCCAGCATAGAGCTGTCAGTGGGTTTTCTCAAAACTGTTACCTCTCTATTGCTCACCATGGCAGCTGGGAGATGCAGAAAGGAAAAGAAAGGCTGCTTGCCTCAAACTTCAAGAAAACAAGCTAGGACAAACCATATATGTCCTGGCCAGGGCCCCCAAGTCTCGTACATTGTTTTCCCCCAAACCACCACAGTTATTCAGCCAGCCACAAATAAACGTGAGAGACAAACAAGCTTGAGGTATTTTCATGGCTCACTCCTATGAAATAAGAGCCAGCCCTTCCATCATTCCTTTTGGTGAATTCCCTTCACCCAAAGCTCCGTCACCTCACCACAGTGCCAGGGATGGCATCGGTGATTTATGAAGGTGAGCTGGGACCACCACACACCCACCTGCGTGGCATTATCTGTGCAGGTGACACCTCAAATGAAATATCAAAGGTTGTTCCTTTATTCTCCTCGTCACACTGCAGAGATGGTCAGATGGAGTTGTTGAGGGATCTTCCTCTCAGCAATGACAACAGTTTTTTTCCTCTTGAATGTCCTTTGCAACAGAAGCTTTTATTTTGTTCTGAAACGTTTCTCACTAGTTCATCATTGCTTTGTTTGGGGAGAAATTTTTTTTGTTGGTTTTTTTCGTATTCTTCCTATAGCTGCCCATTTCTTCCTGTCTGAGAACACCGTCAGCAGAGCAGTGACAGCACTGATACAGCCAGTACCTGCTCCTCCCTGGGACTTACTTTCTTGCCTTTGATAGGAACTTTCAGAAGGCATGAGCTCAGTGCTGCTCTACAAGCTCTGGCACTGGGTCAAGCCTCTAGAAGATACCTGGGAGGGGGTTGACATACCTTTGTCACCACAGCTAAAAATCTGGCTGGAGGAGTGACTGATGTAGTAAACCTGTGCTTTAAGCGCACTTAGAAATGTGGGGAGCAAGATGTATGTCCTTACTTCTATTCACTGCTATGTGCTTCCCTGTGAAGATAATAAGGCGAAGTATTTCACACCAAATGGTCTTTCTCCTTTTCTCCCCTCAGCAGACGCACTTTGCACCTGCTCATTAATGAACGTACACCATCCACATCGACCAGGGCTGGCACTGAATTGAACTTCGAATGCCTTTTCACTGCCATAGCCTAGTTAATAATTACTTTTATGACTCATTCTGCTCCATGCTGCTGGAGCACCATTAAAAGAATTGACAGTACAAATAACAGAAACATTAAGCCTAATGATGTTGAGAGTGTGAGCCCTGCTAAAGTGCTCCCAGTGTCATGAAAGAAGAGCCTTTCCCTTTAGCAGTCGTCCCTCCTGGGAGGTGTTTTCTTCCTGTCCTCGGTGCTGCAGAGGAAAGTCAGCTTGCTGCTCCTTTGAGCTGTGACAGTAGGAGCACAGGGTGCACACACACGTGTCATGGGTCACACATGCTCGTGTAGCTTCCATCCCAATTTCAGAATATCTTTGTTCAGCAAGCTCTCGGATCCTCAGTTTCAGGCTGGAGAGCAGGCCTCGTGAGGAGCAGCTGAGGGAGCTGGGGGTGTTTAGCCTGGAGAAGAGGAGGCTGAGGGGAAACCTCATTGCTTTCTCCAACTACCTGAAAGGAGGGTGTGGAGAGGAGGGAGCTGGGCTCTTCTCCCAAGTGACAGGGGACAGGACAAGAGGGAAAGGGCTCAAGCTGCACCAGGGGAGGTTCAGGCTGAGCATTAGGAAAAACAAAATCATGGAAAGGGTCATTGGGCACTGGCAGAGGCTGCCCACATGGGGGGTTGAGTCACTTTCCCTGGAGGTGGTTAAGGGATGTGTGGACAAAGTGCTCAGGGACATGGTTTAGTGATTTATAGGAATGGTTGGACTTGACAATCTGATGGGTCTTTTTCAATCTGGTGATTCTATTACTCTATGAATCAGCATGGTTCCCACCTCACCTGTGTCCTGAAGCACCCCTCCACCAGCTGTGCCTCGCAAGGAGCTCACAGGCTTGCACTCTGCTTGCCTAAATCATCAGGGAAAATGCACCAGTTTGATCCACTTGCTTGGATTTCCCTCCCAGCTGCACAGGGGCAGAGCGCCACCCAGCTGATGAGTGGGTGGTAAATGCCATCTCTGAATGCTTCTGTCTCTAATGTCATTTTCAAACATGAACCAAACCCTTTAAATCAATTTTTTCCCAGTGACTCCACTCATGTTCTAGATGGCACATTTTACCCCATGCCACAGGGACTCCCCAGCTATTCCCCACAAGGATGCATAACTCTCCAGAAAGGTCTGACCAGATATTAGCAGAAGACAATGGTACCTCCACTGCAGTCCTGCTGCAGTTACACCAGTGGGTGCATTTGGCTTCTATTCCTGCCAATTTGCTCCCATTTTTCCACTAATTTCTAATTCACAAGATTGGATTTAATACTCCCCAAATTAGCTTTAAATAGCGTATCTAAGGATCACAAAGCTTTTTGGATGAACAGAATGTGACAACAAGCCAGACGGATTTAAGACTATTTAAGATTAAGAGACTTTGGTTCAAGCAGGGAATTTTCCCGGCTGCTATTTCCCGAAAGCAAAACTGTTTCTGTGAAATAGCTCTTTCCTTTTCTTTTAAGAGGAAGATTCAGTTTATCTTCCCTTTTCTTAGCCAGTTCCTCTTCTTTGCCTTCATTGCCACAAATTCCCTAATCTTGTTATTCTTGGGTGTTGGAAAAGTGTAATCATCTGAGCCATGAAATTGAAGACAACAGCAACACTTCCAGGGAGGTGACTTAAGTCAGAAGAATTAATTCTCCCAGCAGACAGCTCTTATTTAGAATAAATGTGATTTTTGGAACTGAAGCCATGTTTTTAATGAGGCTCTATGAAAATACATGTAGCCCAGAGCTTCTGGGAAATTCAGCGTTGTGCCAGAGGAATGCATCATGGCAGGAAAACAACAGCCAACAGGATCATTCAGTAAGTTCATAGCTCATTTCCCTGCAGAAAAAAAAATCTCTGTATTTCTTACCCTCGGACTGCTGCCCTCAACAATGGAATCTACAGCTATTTATTGAGTGTCTGAATTTGACCCACCCAAAAGGTATATTTTGAGGTTTAACTGAGAAAAGAGATGGGTTTTCTTCCCTTTCTCTCAAATGAAGCCAGCACGGACACACAGGTGGGTCTCTGCATGGAAATCCTTGCCACAGGATGCTACAGATGCCGAGAGCTTGTTTTTTATCCTTTGGGAAAAGTAAGATTACTGTTTTGATCTGAACTGAGACCCCCATTTCAGCTTTTTGCCTCAGTTTCCTTTCTTATCTGCTGTCTCTCTCTTTACTCATAGCATGGACTGCCTTACAGATGCCTACATAGCAAAGTACCAGAGGCGTGGATAGCAGCACTGGTCACCACTGTGTCTTAAGGCCACAGTCAGAGGGATCTCCAGGGAATTATGGCCATGAAAAAGGTTAAAGAGATGCAGAGGAAGTCTCCTTGGTTTGGGAGTTGGTTGGTGTTTTCAGATGGAGGATAAGAAAGAGAAGCCATTTAGAGACCATCATGCAGCCTTGGGGAGCTTTCCACATTCTGCTACCTGGCTTTACCTCCCTGGAGCAAACAGCTCTGCTGCTCCCAGGTACAGCTGTAACTGCCAGCCAAAGGTTATTTTTCTCCAGTGAGCTCAATGGCCTCGTGAAAGGGTCCGGAAACCAAAGCTGGTTTCTTATTTGCACAACAGCCACAGGGTGCAGATGACAGCGATGCGTCCACCCTTAAGGAGGCTGCAGAACCCAGACCCTGTTGTTTGTAGGCAGTGTGTCCTTTCCATCTGCAAAATCTGCCCCCAAATGGAGAGTGTGGAGCCCCCGAGACAGCAAATGGGATAAAGCACCAGCTATTTGCAATGGGAAAGGAAGGACCAGCTTGTAATGACAGCATCAGGTTCCCCTTGCTTGGCTGGAAATAAAAAGATGGACCATAGAAGATCATGCCAAGACAACAACAGACTCAGCTCCAAAAGAGGCACCTTTTCTGCCTATGTGCCAGCAAAAGAAATAATTTTTCTGTCTTACTTTATAGCAAACTTCGTCAAATATCGACCTGGCACCAGGTCAGAGAACGAAGCTGTATTCACTGTCACAGCAGATTGATGCCAGAAACTTGATCAAAGATTTCAGCAGAAGAGACCTCCCATGACAGCTTTGAGAGGGTATGCAGGTCTCTGGAGGCACAGCTTATTAAAAGCACCCTCACAGAGACATCTGGCTTTTTGGACTTGATTGAAAGCAGAGGAACTGGCAAGGGACTGGAGCCCCAAAGCTGCCTTTGAAAATTGGTCCTTATGCAGTGGCACAGCCCAGCAAGATCTTTTTTTAGGGGCGCCTGGAGGATTGAATCATAGAGCAATTCTCAAGTGTTTGGGTCGGAAATTTCATCTAGAACCTGGGAAGCCTTTTTCCTGGCAAAAGCATCATGAGAATCAGTGCCTTCTCAGGACAGACCAATTTCAAGAAATCAGGATTTCCTGATGAAAATGTACTCCCTGGAAAAACTCCTGGGGACTCTTTGTATGCAAGGATGCCTTGAAAAACATAATCTGTCCTCCCAGCCCTGACACCCTCTGTGCTCTGAGAATTCAAAGTCATGTCAGTGCGTGCAGGTTCCACAGAGGGAGACAGAGTGATTACAAGTAGCGGGAGATCTTCTGATGGAAACAGTGAAATGTCCTTTCCACAGACTTTGTAAATTAGATTGAACAAAGCCATGGAAACAAGCTTGTAAGGATCAATCCTTGCTGACTAGCCCTGACAGTTTAGCTGTCCTTTGTAGCCTGGTGGTTCTCAGTGAGCTTGGGTGAGCAGTGGTCTCCTTGCTGGAGCTCCCCGGGTCAGCAGTGGGAAAAACTGGGACAGCAGAAGCCCCCAGAGTGGCCACCACTGCATGGAGTCATTCTCTGAGAGTTTGAAATTGATGTTAAAATGAAAAAGTCAAGCTACCAGATCCCCTAGGAAGTGTATGAGAGCAAACGGTGTAGGACAGTTCTGGAGGAGATGCTTGATATTCCTGGTCCATCTACAGGGGAGTGCGGCTGCACAGGACTATCATCCTGCTGTGGCTTCACATCACCCTGGGGACGTGGGCAGGTTATTGCTCTGAGACGACCCCAAATGAGGAACTCTTTAGGTTCACTATTCTGATATCCAAGAGATTTAGAAAACAGACACAAAAGCTTCTCCTAGAGTACATTGTAGTGGGGCAGCCAACGGTGTCTCAGGTTCTCTCCCAGAGACGTTGAAAGCACAGCTGAGCTGACAGCATCTGGCAATTGGAGGAAAACAGTTTTTCAGCTTCTAAGTTGAGCACATTTGCTATGGACTCAGTGAAGACTAATGACATAAAAGCTCTTTTTTTTTTTTTTTTTTTTCCACAGAGGGACTTTGCAAATGGAAAATTCATATTTTCATGGATATTGCTGCTTTTTTGATGGATTTTTTTTCCTCTCCCAGGATTTTTCCAGGGAAAAATGCCCCATTTCTTGCACAAGAGAGACCTGGAAGGTTTGTAACTTTGCTGTATACTTGTGAGTTCTTTAAAAAGAATGGCAGTTCATAGACATTCATGGAGCTCCTGAGCCCAAATCAGAGTGATAAGACAGAGAGGGAGGTGAGGGTTCCTGGGGAAGGGTGAGCATTTCATAGGAGGGAAGGAGGGAAGGGGTGAGCTGGTTCAGATTAGTGAAAGTTCCAGCGAATCTGCAACAAATAAGAAATGTTTCAGGGATATATATTTCCAGGAGGCCAAAAGGTATCTCAGATGGAAACAACTGTTGTCACAAGGATAAAAGGAAATAAACTAGCCATGAATAAATTTGGGCTGGGAATTAGAAAAGTTAATTACATTCCATGTAAGGTTTGTTTTATTCTTTCAGACGGGGAGAGAAGCTCACAGTCCATGTTAGTGCTGTGCAGCTGCTGTGGCAGGAATGCTACAGGCTGCAAGTCCAGGAGAACAGTGAATGCTCAGCAAACCCTCCTCTATGCTTTCTCTCTGGTCTCGCTCTTAATAATAATAATAAAAAAACCTTCCAGGCAGTTCTTCTTAATGGCCAAAAGCCCCTCTTTTCAGAAGGGAGCAGGTTTTCATTTTACACATATTGTCAATGGAACCTTCTTAGCCAGCTCATTTCCCAGGTCTTTAACCAGCCAGCCTGCCTGGAACGGAGAGATTTCTTCTCATCTCAAATCATTTGGCTGCACATGGGAGAGAAGCCGTTTGACGAGGTGAATTTGCAAGGCTCTCAAATCCTCTTTATTTTCACTGTGCGATCCTTCCTTGACTCATTTCAAGAGACCATGATGGGCTAAGCTCAGAAGGAGCACAGAAAGGTGATGATATCAATCCTAGACACACAAATACACATAGATACAGCTTCCATCCCTTTTACCCCACCACAAATTAAATCATCTATACCTAGGACTGGGGAGGATAAGCTAAAATAATCCAGTCTTGTCCTTTATCCCCAGAGTGGTTGAATTCAGAACACCCCACAGTCCTTAACCACATCAGCCCACAAAGCTCCTCCTCCCCTGTCCCTAATAAACTGGAAGTCCACAATTCACACCTTGTCTGTTCAAGAACATATTTAGAGTTTAATGCACACATGTAGAAAAAAAGGGTAAATTGGGCTATTGTTGCATTAGCCAAAGCTATGATAGGCAGGAGTCCACAGTGGGAGTAGTGTTTGGGCAACCGGGTCTTCAGAGAGCAACGGCATTCAAGAGGCAACGTGAACTCTTAGGGATGCTTTTTCCTTGCAGCTAGTTGCACTGGCTAGAAAATCAAGTGGGAGGACCACAAGGTAAAATGCACACAGATACCCCTGGGGCACACACAGCGACAGCCTAAGGGAGAAAGGGAGAAGATGGTAGAGTAGAAGGTAAAATGGAAGGTAGAAGGTAGAGTGAAAGAGCAGGCCAGTCAAATGCTTACTGAGTGCAATTATTTTAATGGGTCCATCTTTTCCAAATCCCACATTTCACACACATAGATAGTACTCGAAAAAAAGACTCACACCAGAAATGCTGACTCGGAGAACAAGAAACTCTCCCCGTCTCCTGTTATGCAAGGAGGCACAAGATTCACAACATTAGTCACGGCCAATCACAGAGGCAGACAGACACACAGACATGGAAATCTCAAAAGACAGAAAAAGGCAAGAGCAGGGTATTCATGCTTCAGAAAGCAGCAGATGTTCCCATGCTCCCCTTGCTGTGCAGGCAGGCAACTGGGCTCACAGCCTGGAGTACAGACCCTCTACACCACAGGATCAGCATCTCACTGGTTCTACACATCTCTTTGCCCAGAAGCCACCTCTGTTGGTTGTTGTCTCTTGGGTACCAAGGTCGTCAGCTCCTAGAGCAACATCAGCTTTATGGTGACCTGTGTGTACAGCACAGAAAGAGTTCCAGGATCCTGGAGCCGTGTCAGGGTTCCTGATATGGTACTCGCTGTGATACCACAATGCAAGAGTAAACACACTAAACTCTTAGATGGCCCTCAAAGTTCTGCTTTTGCCCCCGTTCTTGCCCAAAGAGCCTGTTGTATTAACCATAACTGGTAGCATTTTGTGGTGCAGCTGCAATAAGGATTGATTCCAGTTCACACACTTCAGGCTTTTCAAGCCTTTAGTGAGTAAAGAAAGGAGTTGTATGGTTAACACTTGATTTTATTACTTTTTTGGCTCCAAGTGCTCAAATAAAGGTGCTGCAGTAACCATATTCATGAGGGCAATGCCACTAATGGACTTCCAAAAGACTGGTGAGCTAGCGGCTTCAGAATCAAACCTACATCAGCAAGCTATCCCGTTTAATTGCTACAGCAACCACCAGCAGGCAAAAATCATGGGAGCTTTCATTCAGCACAGCAGTTTCTACATGCCAAAGGGCAGACAGTGCTGGAGACAAAACTCACCCATGAAAGCAAGCTCTGAAGGAGATCAGGCAGAGATCAAGCCATACAGACTTAACCCCCTTCAAGCAATCTCCAGGCTCAGGTGTGCTAATGCCAATCCTGTTGCTTGGCAATGTGTTCATCTTTGAAGCAGCTTTAAGTGGAGTTGGGAGTAGGCAGTTTCCCTCCTGCGCAGGCAGGGAGCTGAGTGGTAGTAGAATTAAATTGTTTGCCCAGGACCTGGAGGCTGAACCAAAGACTTAATCCCATGTCTTCTCAAGGCAACACAAACATCTTTCTCCTGACCCTGCTTCTGTCCCTCCTATCCAGCAGACCAGCCCTGCTGAAATCACACTGGTGTCATTCCTTCATGTAGAAGGAGCTGTTTGAGGCACTAAACTTTTTGAGCATTCAAGAAGAACCCACACAGAGTGTTTGATTCCCTCTCATCAAGGAATGAAATTCAACCTCATCCTACCCGAGTTCATAAAAGGGCTATCAGCTGCACAGTGGCTTCCCAAAAGCAACCAGGACACCTCACACTGCGCTGTGGCTCTTCTCTCCAGTTTCCCCATGAACCCAGGTGCCTTCACTTATCCCAGCACACCAGCTGTATGGTCCTCACAGCCTGACCATGCAGAGGTCTGTTGGTGTCCCTCGGTCATGTCACAACTTCTCTCTCTCTTCCAGTGTTTCCCCTTCAGCCTGTCATGTTTCCTTCAACCATCTCCCTCCTATAGTATTTCACATCTCTTGTAGGCAGAAATGACTGAGCGAAACATGACAAAGGCCCCAGAAAGCCTGGGTGGTGTCAGGGGCATGGACTGTTTGCTGGCCCTTACAACACAAGAGCTTGGAGCATCAAAGGGAATTAGTAGGGTGCAGGATGAAAATAAACTAAGGACAGAAAACCGTGCAACAACCTGCTACAGGATCACAAATAATGAAAGTTGACAGACAGTCAAGGTGCAAATGGATTATTTCATGAAGAAGAAATTAATTCAGGTCTGCTACAGGCACCACTTCTGTCTCAAGAAGACCCTAAGCATCAGTGCAATGGGGCTTGGTGGAGCATTTTGGGCAAGCAAAGCCCTAGTTTTGCCCTGTCTTTATGCTCTTCTCCAGACCTTGTTCTTGGACTTGTTAGAAAAGGGTTGCTGGTCTAGCTGGGCATTTGGAATGATCTGGCGTGGTCACTCTTGTGTACATATGACTTCTTAGTCACTCAGAGTCTCAAGAGTCCCATTTCACATACAGGATTTCCATAAACAGAGAACCTATGTAGCTGTTCCTACTCAAAATCCACTGTCCTGCTACTGCTTCCCCATGTATGAGTACTGCCTAGCACAGCTGTCCTTCCACATATTGGTCCCATCTCATAAAACACATGAACATCCCCTACAGGGGTTAGAGCAAAGTACAGCATTAGCACAGCACTATCTTCCCAACAAAGGTCACCCAGGGAGGAACACAAAGCCTTTGCAGCATTAATCCATCAGATTAGGATCTTTCCAAGGCAGAGGTGGTGTCTTTGCGTGGAACAGCTCTAGATAAATTCTCTTCTGCAAACAGATCCCACTGCTCCGCAAGCCCATAAGCACATTGAGTAGTAGGTTTCCTGCAGCAGCAAGATCCTCTCCTGACTGCTCACTCTGTGTAACAGATCTCATAGACACTTGAGGGAAGGAGAGATAGTCGCCATCTTCAAACACAGTTGTAGTGAAGTCCACAGAGTTATTTATTGTCTGCCTGATGTGTGTCCCAGGCAAGCCTTCCGCAAAAAGATGGAAAAGAAGCTGCCTAGCACTCAGTACACAATCATTGCCCAAGGATTTCATTTGCAGGCTCCTGCCAAACTCTTGGTTACTGCAAGAGCTTGTCCCCAAGGATTCAGCATGGCTGATCTTCCAAGTTACACACCACACCAAACCAAGCGGCATAGCTGCAGCCCAACCTGATTAAAACAAGGGGAGAATACCAGTGCTAGCTGTGATCCTTGGGATTTGTTGTCTCTTAGAGTGGGTGGTAAGGTCACCCAAATGAAGGCAAGTCAGGGCAAGGATTTTCAGTGGAAGGCAGATTGTTCCACACTGCTTTTTTCGATAGCAAACACATAACTTTGTCTCTACTGCCAAAAAGCCTGGCACTAAAAATGCTGAAAACTTCTTGTGGCTGAGTGGCAGCAAGCTGTAATTTACTGCATTCTGGCTGCTTTCACATTCAAGAATTGCTTCACTTCAGAGAAGAAAGACCTGTCATTTGTCAGCCCCATGTAGTCACTCCTTCCAGTCATCATATTTCCATGTTATGTTAAACAAATTAATTCATTCCCCTCTTCCTATGTGCTCCTCCGAAAAAGCTGGTCTATTCCCAAGAACTGATAGTCATCCTTTCACAGCAACATCATTATCAATTTTCCTTTTAAAGCCACGAAATGGCCATGTTCCTGTCAGTAAAAATCCACAATTATTTTGCTGTTGCAGCCACATCCCTTAAATTGATTCAGAAAGACCTGTCTGTCTGCTGGCTTTTCACAAACACCTTCCCCACGCCTCTGGCTGATGGTACATCATGGATTTCCAGCCCATCCGTTGCAGCGTCTGGCTGGCTGCTAACAAAAGCTCTGCCTGGGTTTAGGATGCAGTCAGGTCCCTGGGCAAGTTGAGCTGTATTGCCTCTCCTCCTGGTGTATACTTGGCCACTGGCCCATTGCCTTCCATGGTGAAGAGCTTGCAAGTCTTCGTATTCTCATGGACTGGTGTGGACTTCTTGGAGGAGATGGGAGAATTTGTAGGGCTCAGCTGAACGGCAGTGGTGTCCTGCACCGTGTGCTCACTAGTTTCAATTTCAAAGGCAGTGTTGCCAGGTTTGATGAGCCCAATGTTGGAACCTGGTTTGGATTTCCTGGCCCCGTAAGCTGGGGGCCTCCGGCTGCAGATGCAGCAGGCACCAAAGAACATGAAGGCCACCACCAGCAAGATAGGTCCGATGATGATGGGAGGGTTGTTCACAGGGAGGAAAGTCCCAAAGGCAAAAGCTCCCACTAAAGTGATGTTGATCCCTGCTAGCATAATGCAAAGTCCACAAGCACAGCAGAGAGCAGGGGAGGGGAGGCCCTGAGGTCGTGTCTTTTTCTGGATGGGTTTCTGGGACAAAGAAGCGCTGCTCTTTTCACTGAACATGTTGAGATGAATCTCGGAGGTTGTTTCAGTTGCCACAGACTGTACACTCTGTTGAGAAGGCTAGCTCTGGTCTCCTGCTGCTTTGAAATCCTTGGAGAGGAACAGAAAAGCATGCAAGTGTTAGAACAATGGAAAAAAAGCACCTTTCTGCCACCATTTAAGGTGAACAGCATCCTCTCCAGGTTTGCTGGCACAGACAACTAAGTATTTATCCAAGTCTGCTCTCAAGTCTGGGCTCTCCCTGTCCTAGGTGGTCGTGTGCAGTCAGCCTCTGGCTGGAACACTGAGCTCAGTATGCTCAATGCTCTTTGCCATCCAGATGGATGATGTTCAAATGAATCTTAGCACATGATGGCCCAAAGCCTACATTTGGCTTTGCCTAGAGTCTGAACCACAGCACAGCATTGCACCAGTGTGGCTGGATTGACAAACCCATATCATGAACTCAGATGTTTCTCACATGGCTTTGAGACCTGTGCTGCATGCATCTCTTGATTCTCCCCCTACTCTGTCCACCCTTCCCTTAAAATACAGGTTCTTCAGGACAGACAATACATTCTACTGCTCGTTTGGGCAGTAGGTGGTCTCACAGTGTTTGTCATCATATACAGCTTGTTTGCCTCAGCAACTGTAAAACCAAACGTACGCAAGGTTCATGCCCAAGCAACACCAGCTCCTGGATGGAGGCTCATGGAAACTGAGATTATGAAGCTGGAAAAGAGCCTATGTGTGCCCAAGGCAGGAACATATAGCCCTGAATTATAACAGCAGCTTCTCCATGAGGAGATTATTGGATGTGATAAGAGGTGGTTTTGTGTTTGCTGTACTTTGCTAGGAAGCCAAATTGCCAGAAACCAAGCTGCCAGCAGCTTGCTGGTGATGCCTTTGATTTTATAGGCAGGAGAGCAATTCTCTTCCCAGCCTGATTGCAAACAATAACAGTCTGCTCTCTCCTACTCCCCTGCCTGACTCCCTAGCCTCTTCCTTCCTCTGCTGTCAAAGCACTTTCAAAAGGTTTGCTGGGGGAAATTGATATTGCAGAGGTTTCTGCCACTGGAGCCAAAAATCATTGTTGTGCTAGTAACACTATAATGAAAAAACCAAGACCATCGCCCACTACCCTGAAACAGGCCAGGGGGATCAGCTGGGCATATCCAACATGTTTCCCAGGTTATAAAATTGTCCCACACCTCCAGCTGAGGCAAAGCTCTCTGTTGCTCTGTCCACTGTCATGTCTCATTTCCTTTGCCTTGGCTTTTTGTTTAGACCTGAATGAAGTGCAGCAGTGAACTTTCAGTGAAGTTCCTATTCAGTGAGACATCAGCTGGAGCTGACAAGGACCAGGCACATGAAATGATTAAACCCTTCCTCATTGGGGGATGCCTGACTGGGTAGGATTCTGGGTAGATTTTTCAGGAAAACTGAGAGAGTATGAGGCAAGGAAGGGCATTTTCTCCCTTAGACAGGCTAACTACTTTGCATCTTTCTCTACCTGTGTCCTTTTGTTCTGCCAGGGAACCCTCTCACACCGTGGTGGAGCTGGAGCCCTGATTCTGCTTCATTCACCATCCTGGAACCAGCAGCAAAACATCTTCTGGTTGAAGACATGCACTGTTCTCAGCCAAGCTCTTATGGATATGCCAGTCTCAATGTCTGGCACATACACTGGCTCTTCCCCTCGGTTTGCCCCACATCCTCCCACTGCAAAGTGAGCGGCAGGGAACTGTGTGACTCTTCGTGGTTAACAGTTATCACAGATACACAGCAGCAGGTTTCCCCCCACCCGACTCCTCAGTACTCACCTGTTTCCACCCTGCAAGAAATCCTCCTCCCGGGAGAGCTAGGCAGTTATCACAGCTGCTGGGCTCTAGTAGGATGCACCATCAAGCTGACTGACTCTGCTCCTAGGCAAGGCAGGGACCAGAGGTCATGCTCCCACGGGTATTTTCCAGAGGAGCTTCAACCTGTTGCTCATCATATCTGTCAGCAGTCACCTGTAGTGACTCCAAAGAGACCAAGCTGGTTTCTGGCTGCTTTCAAGGTTGCAACGATATCACCCAGCATGGTCCCTGGTAGCTCATTTTCTCTGTCAGGCAGTTTTTGTTCATTGTTACAAGTCTGTGAGTATGGAGAGTTAAACTTGGGCACAATTCTCATTTACCTCACCAGGCTGTAACAAGGGGAGAGGAAGACAAGAGGGCTTGTTCAGGCACTATTGGCAAGGATAATTCAGGGCAGTTCACACAAGAACAGCACATCCAGGCAGGTAAGAGAGAACCACAATCTGCCTCAGAAGGATAGATGATGTGAGAGAATGATCCAGCTGTGCTCAGGTTGGGTTCCACAGAATCACAAGGTTGGAAAAGACCCACTGGATCATCTAGTCCAGCCATTCCTATCAAATACTAAACCATGTCCCTCAGCACCTCATCCACCCATCCTTTAAAGGTAACCAGGGAAGGTAACTCAACCACCAACCTGGGCAGCCTGTTCCAGTGCCCAATGACTATAGCCTCCCAGACATCCATGGGCGCTTCCGAGAAGGAGAGGGGACCAGGTATACAGTGCAGAAATAGGGACTAGGTATATAAGGATGGAGACCTCTCATCTTGCATTTTGACTGGAGCAGGTGTCAGCTGCTCCTTTAGCTACTCTAGGACAGGCAGGAAGCTCTCAGGTTGGGCTGTGGGACTGGTCAGGCAATGGTAGCTACCTGCCTCCTGACAACTGAAGAAGCAAGAAAGGAAACCTGCAAATAAACCACTGTGGCTAAACCAATGATGTGTGCAGCTTGCCAGGAGCCATCTCCTTAGGAGGCTCATTGGGTTGGGTATTTGGGAACGCATCAGTATCGGCCTGTACAAGAGGTCAGAGACTACAGCAGGGTCCTGGACCTCCTCAGATACATTTGCACCTGTAAAATATGCATTTGTCAGTTCAAAGGGCCAGGTCTAACACAAGCACCATGACACAGCCCAAAGAAAGAAGATGTGACAACATGAATCCAAGGGTTTGTGTTGCACACCCTTAGGTGGGGAATAAAAGTACTTTGGGTGACTGGGGGAGAAAGCCACTGAATATACAGAGATGGCATCAAAGAAAAGCATAGGGGGCCAAATCTGGCTCATTCATACTATGTATATGGAGATTATAACTTCAGAAACATGGGGCTGAGCTGGACGGAGTGGTCAAAATTAGCACCGAGTTGAGATCTCTGTTAAACTGTGTGAGAAATTCAGGAGTTTGCCACACCCTTTCTATAGCTGCACCACAACGGTTCCAGTCATGCTGTATCCAAGACAGAAGTTTTTTACCGTCCTCTTTGCTTAGGACATCTACATGGGGCAACAGACCTTTCCCAGAAGAAAGCAACAGAGTCATTGGAGGATCTAAGGGGAATCCTTCCTGGATGAGGACCTCTCCCATCAGCTTGGGGCAGAATAACTCAGAAGACAGCACCAGCACAGGGCTAGGACATGACTTGCATAGATGGCAACGAGCAACCAAGAGTAAATAGAAGACATGTTTGTGCTGGGAAAATCCAGAAAGTGGATCACCGATTACTTTTGTCTTGATCTCCGTACAAAAAAAAAGTAGGGATTATACTCAGGGGATTCCTATTAAGAAACTCCATGAAATGGGGATGAGAAAGCCAGCAGAGCAGTGGAGCATAACAACAAACCAAAGCCATGGGTTGCCTTACACCATCCTCTACCTGGTAAGGCCCTGCAACAACACAAAGTGTATCTCTATTTTGAGTGCCATGTACAGTAGAAGGATCTTTGTTCTTCTCTTATCTCCTCTAGCACAGGGAAGAAGGGTCCCACTCCATCCCCACTGCAGTCACAAAAACTTTTCGATGTGGGTCACTGCTGACCTGCCTGAGGATATCTGGCAGCTTTTACATTCCTGCTTCTACTTCAGCCAAGGTAACTGCTTCAAAAATGACCAACTTTCTTGCCAACCATATTATCCTGTCCAAAATGACCAATTTCTTTTCCATCAGGAGAGGAAAAAGTTCTGTTTGGACTCTCTGTGTGAAATAGCTTCTTTTCCTAGTTGGGGGGAGTCTGAGTTTCTCCTCCAAACAATGCTTCAGTACTGCCAAACACTGCTACACACACAAAAAAAAAAAATCTACATGTCCAAGATAGAGTGATGGAAATACGGAGGCTATAGTGATTCCTTCCAGGGAAATATCCATCCCTTCCTATATGCTCAGGGGGACAAACAGAGAAGTTAATTCCTAGCTCTGAGAGTTCCTAGAGCTCCGAGGGCATGCTAACATCTGCAGCATTCTGGGAGCATCATTTAAAGCCGTATCAGCAGCAGCGAGATGCACAGCTAAACGCGCTTCTCTCTTAGTTGTAGCGAGGGGGATCGAGCTGTCACCCTTCCACACAGCTTCACCGCAGCCAAAATATTTGACAGAGCCCAGATGAGTCTCGTTTTGAGAGGTGCGATGGCACAGCGAAATAATGCGAGTGATCAGCAAACAGAAATCGCAGTCAGACAGCCGTCACCACCCCCCACACAGACTCACAAAGACACACGCACGCACCCGTTAGCTCTCAGGAGAAACGCGAGACTTTTTCCCTGGGCAAAGTACTGGGAAACTCTTTGGCAGGGCCAGAGGGAGCCTCGGTGCCTGGAAGGAGAGGACACTTACCTGGGATGGAGCGCGGAGCTGCGAAGGGCGATGGAGACAGCGGGTGCCTCAGGTGTCCCCTTCACTCTTCAGTCAGGGATGACAAAGCCATGGTTTGTCCCAGCAGGTTCAGGGCTGGAAGCCCAGATGTACCCCAGGAGGAGGACGGTCTCATACGCCTCCCTCCCTCTCTCCACCGAGCTCGGGAAACTTTGCTCGGCTGCCAGGGGAGCCCGGGGCAGCCCCTGGTAGAGCTCAGCGGGCTCTGTTAGAGCTTGAACGCCTTCTCCCCACTTTCCTCCTTCCCCTGGGAGGATGACGCTCATCTCCTCAGGCAGGAGGGGGCTCAGGCGAAGCATCGCTGCCCCGCAGCATCCTCTCCCTCCTCCTCCTGCCGCCTCCCCCGCTGTCCGGCTGCCTCTCACCCTCTCCCAGCGCCTTCTTTTTCTTCTCCAAGGCTGCAGCTCCCGCCCCCTTCAGCTGACAGAGGTGCCCGGAGCAGAACAGCCCCTTTTTCCTCCTCCCGAGGGGCAGCCCCAGCCCCAGCCCCGCTCCAGCAGCCCCCGGGGCGGAGAACAAAGCGAGAAGAGGGGGGAACCACCATCAGATGCCAAGGAATGAGATGCAGGTGCTCCGGTTGCTGCAGGGAGGCAGGGATCTCTTCAAGGCAAGAGGTTTGAAAAGCTCGTTGTGAATTAAAAAAAAAAAATTTAAAAAAAAAAAACCCAAACCCAAAATACAACTGGTGTCCAGATGCCTTTGGATCCTGGAGGGATGCAGGATTCTCGGCTGGGGGGCTGGCAGTGAGGGATGCTCTGAGACAGGACCTCCCAGCGGTGGAAACACGGGGAGCTGGGAAATCCAAAATACCACCCTCAGATGCAAAACTAATGTTTTACCGTGGCAATCAGATCTCAGGTATGCTTAAAGGTACTTGCTGTAAAAACATGCTTGATGCTAGACCCTGTTGCAAGCATAGTCGAGATGTTAACATCCATCTTAAGAAGCCAATCACTGCCTGTAGAGTTGGTGACCACAGGAAACAAGGCAAGCTGCGGATAATAGATGATAGTATAGATAGATAATCCTTTCACAGCTTAAACAGTGCCAACACTCACATGCCCTCATCTGCTCTTCATACCCACACTGCTGTAACCAACCCAGAGGCTGCCAGTGACAACTGAACTGAAGATTTTCTCCTGTTTATTGCAGAAAAATCTTATACAAATTGGGCTGGAGCTGATTGAACATGAATCATGCTCCCCCCTTTTTCAAATGACTGCTTTCATGATCTCTAGAGAGGGAGAAGGAGAAAGGTAACACAGAGATGGTGAAAAACAAAGGTCAAAGAAAGAAATCACTGAGAAGGAATGAACACTTACTTCTCCTCTCTGTTCTCCAGGCACTACTCCAGCCTGAGTATTCTTAATACAGCAGCATCCTCTACTGCGCCACATCACATTTCACCTTGCAGGTCATCCTAGAAATCCAAGCAAAAACAAGCTTTGCAGAAAGGTATTCAGCCCCTGCTGGGGATGGCAACTCTGTTTTCTCCTTAGCTCAGGTAACGCTAACAGCACACTGTGTGACTTGAACAAGAGGTCAGGAAAGTATCAGAAAAGCAGCGCTTCTAGAAAGAAATAACCGTAAAATCTCATTTCAGTCCCTTCCTGGGATGCAGCGTTTCCTCTAGGGATTCCCTGGCCCTGTAACATGGAGTTCCCAATGACTTAGTGTACTTATCCCTACCTGAAAAGTCATGGATGAGTGCCCAGTGCAAGATATTCTGGAGAAAATCTCCCAGTGCATGTATGAGAGAGACAGTTCTACACGTGGCAGAACTGGTGCTTAGTGTTTGCTGACTGTTGCTGGGTAGAAACTGAAGTGGCTGAACTCATTCCTGGTGTGGCTCCACAGAGCACAACAGAAAGAGCCCTATAAGTCATGTTTATTTAGGAACAACAGCTGTCAGTGGGAAGAGACCGCCAGGGTCATTGATTCGAGCTCCCTGCTATCACATGGTATAATAGCATTCATAAAGAGCTCAGGCTCCAAAGGGGACCAATTAATACCAAATGACCTGTGAGCTGTCCCCTAATAGCAGAAGGCAGTGAAGAAGAAAGCTGCACCCACTTCAAGTTGGCTGTGGCATGACTCTCCATCACACTTTCTGCTTAATCGTCCTGAAACCAAATAAAAAGGCTTTACTGAAACATTACATATTTAGGGCTCCACTAAAGCAATAATTCTGAGTTTCGCATATGTGGCCCTGACAACCTGGCAGACTGCATTCATGTGACTAAAACAACTGCTAATTCAAGAACTAAAATTAAAAGCTAGATTTCCCACTGGCATAAATCAGAGCAGATTTATTGCCTTGCAGAGCTTTGATAGCTCATGAGCATTCATAGTTTGCCAATAGGGCGTTGCCAGACTGCTGGCTCCTAATTTCAAACTTGCCAAGAACTGGGAAGCTCTGCCTTCTTCAGAGGTGAGATCCTAACCCTCAGTTGACTAGAAATGATTGCAGAATGGTTTGGGTTGGAAGGGACCTTAAAGATATCTAGCTCTGACTCCTTTACCATGGGCAGGGACACCTTCCGCTAGACCAGGCTACTCAAAGCCCCATCCAATCTACCCTTGAACACCTTGATCACAGGGATGGGGCAGACACAACTTTTCTGAGCAACCTGTGCCAGTACCTCATCACCCTCACAGTGAAGAATGAATTTCTTCCTTATGTCCAATCTACATCCATCCTCTTTAAGTTTAAAGCCATTATTCCTTGTCCTTTCACTATATGCCTTTTTAAAAGACCCTCTCCATCTTTCCTGTAGGCCCTGTTTAAGTGCTGGAAGGATGTTATAAGGTCTCCCTGGAGCCCTCCCTTCTCTATGCTGAACAACTCAGTTTTCTCAGCCTGTCTTCATACGACGGGTGCTCCAGCCCTCTGATTATCTTTGTAGTCCTCCTACGATGATATTCCTCTGGGAGAAGTTGTTTGTTCTCAGCTTCTGCTGAATTCAGAAATTAGCATAAGTCAGAATATTTCTGAACGAAAGGCAAAATTACCTGGTTGTCTCTTCCTGACTCTGGTTTACCTTAGCAAGAAATTTCACTTGAGAACTCTTACAACCACAAAGTTTGGGCCTCAATGCCACCACGTCCTGGTCCAAAGCAGGTCAGGATGATGATTACCACATGTGAAGACCTCTGATATCATGCTGGTTTCGTGGAGTATCTCTCTTCAAGAATAACTTATAAAAAAAAAGGAGGGGAGGGTAAGGATGATCCACGCTTTCACAGAGGTTTCAAAAAGTTTTGGTTGGGACTGACACTGGAATGAAGGTGCATGAGCAGCATCCACTCTCACAAGAACAGCAACATGCCAACAGCCCAATTCCTCAGCACACCAGGACCAAAAAGCAGCAGCCCATGATACTGCCTTGCTGAACTGTATCCATCACGCAGAGAGTGTGTGGGAGAGAGCAAATGCCTGAAAGTTTATGGTCCAATAAGATCATTAGACAAAGGTCACTGCAGAAATGTCCCCCTGCAGATTTCCATAAGGTCTTCAGAACTGGCACCTCTCTGTGCATTTACATTTTAATTGCCTCTTAAGGGAAGGAACATCAGACTAAATCTGCTGTCACTCCAAACCAATTCTAAATGCCACCGTGTCTGTCGGAAAGTTTGCACTGTGGCAGGATCCGACTCTGTCTCTGTGCTGTCTCCGGCAATCCAGAAGAGGGCAAGGCCAATTTCTGCAGCAATGTTTACCTGCCTATCACATCAAGTACAGAAAGCAGGTTAAAAAAGGAAATTATTATTTGTCATTCCTAGAGGCAGCTATGAAATTACTGTGCAAGAGATTTAAACCCATGAAGGAGGCATCTCCTTGTACAGTGTGTAATTAAAATCACAGGACCCTGCCATGGAGAACAACAGTATTTGTGTGCTCTGACCCAAGACATAAACACAATTGGACCCATCAAACACAAGAGACCAGCTGCAGCTTCTGGCTCACAATGTCCCCACGTTTCCAGTCACCGGGAATAGCCGGGAAAGCTTGCCCTAAGTTTGCCACTGTTTCAATAATCTAAGACCCTGTTATTGAGAGCTATTGAGGCAGAATATTAGGTAATTTTTTAATCTGGTTCTATTTGACTGTTCTTATATCAGGGATGAAGCTTTTATTATTTCTGAATGTGGACAAAAACTGGCTTTTCTGATCAGAGGAACCTGCAGCCACACTTCATGCATGGTCTTCCTCAGGACAACTGCAATATCCAACACTCTCACTGCATCTCAGCAGGGAGAGTTCAAGCTTTTACTCTGCTCTTCCCAGGAGCTTTCTCATCATGCACACAACTGTCTTTGGGATCTAAAGCATCTCAGCCAGCAGTTTCCAGATTCACTAGCAGATGCTCCCATCCCTATGCCTGCTCATGCCTGCACACCAAACCCCTTCAGAGCAAGGCTCAATTAACCCCCAGTTAACCATTTTAGCTGAAGACTGTAGGCAGAATACCTGAACTGCACTCAGCCCAGCCAAACCCACCAAGACCCTCAGTTCAAAGAGCTGTCACCTGATACAGACCCAACCCCTCCTGCATGATCCACTCAAGACAAGACTCCTGCACAGAGTTTTGAGGAAGCTGAAATTAGAACAGGACACTGCTGAGGGATAGACTGGGAAAGGTATAGGGTTGTCCTCATGCTGACTGGTTGGGATTTGGGGCCTGGACAGAGCAGAGATCTCAACTAGGCAGTCAGCAGGAACCATCAGCCTAGATTCCAGCATCATTAAAGCTCTACCTCTATCCTCTGATCCAATGATATACTTCCATAGCAACTTTGTGTTTGGATTTTTTAAAATACCCTAGAGATAATTTTTACCCCTCTACACAGATTTAAAAAAAAAAAAAAATCTTCCAAATTGAAACAAGTTTCTCCTTCCTATGACAACTCCTGTAAATACTGAGCTGAAGAGAGTTAGCAGGCAGTAAGCAATGTGCAAGTGGCTCTCCTGTTACACAAACACTGCAGTAATTTTTTATGAAGCTTTCTCAAACAGGAGGAAAATAGCAGGTCAGTTATCAGCAAGGGGCAAATAGTTTTAATTACCTTGTAGGGAGGATTATGTCTCCTGTGTTTAAGTCTCAAAGGTTCCCACTGGCAAACTAATTAGCAAGCAGCTTCGCTGGAAGAGCCGGTCTGAAGTTATGTGGGTTTGTTCACCCGGGAGGCAAACACCCAGTTCATTCTCCTCTGTCATACTGTGGTCCTCCCTGCCAGCCAGATCAGACCGATGGGTAGTTGATCTGGAAGACACAAAACCTCACAGTGTGCCTGTCAGCACCTCCACTTTATGATTTCAAATGCAGTTCATCAAAGATCTGTGTTACATCTTTAAAAGATGAGCAGGTAGAGATTTTAGTTAAAGGGCCGCTGGCTCCTCATAAACTGAAATCAGAGTGTGCATTATATATTATATTTTATACACTCTACATTACATATTATAATTTCTTATCTTTCTCTTCTTCTCAAGGAATAATACACAAATAACACCTGATCTGCATTTCAGCTGTAAAGGTAATTAACAGCCTTGAGGGGGTAGGAGTCACAATAATGATGTCCTGATCCAGCAGGGCACTTAAATACATGCTTTTTCTAACTATTTGCCTATTGAATTCAGTGGGACTACTCACAAACCTTAAAGTAAGCGTGTACTTTCTATTCTCAGTATCTTCACCAAATAAAGCAGAGTTAATACCACAAAAAACAACAGTGGGCATGACAAGAGAGTCAGGCCTTGTACATGAAACATCATGTGAACAAGGAACTGCCCTTCCAAGACCATTTTTTTCTCTTCTATTGGGAGCATGTCTTAGCTGCATTTAATGATGTTTCTGAGGATGGGGTTCAGGTGGCATCACAACAAATCGGGTTTTGATCATGAAGAAAACCGGAACTGATGAAATCTGAAAGGGTACAATAACCAAATATCATATCCTCTCTGAACCCAATTCTGGTGGATGAATCCAAATCGCAACAAAGAGGACAGCCTCCCGTGCCACCTTCTGATACCTGGTAATATCCACCACATCAGTTCAGCCTTGGGAACCAACTCTACCAAGGGGTCAGTTGGCCTCTGCTCACAGTGTCTTCTTGTCCATTCAGCCACTCAAGTATCCCCTGCTGAGCAAGGTGCTGCCAACCAGTTGAGCCATGGACAATATTAGAGGCTGACTACAAGCACGTGCTCAGGTGCCTCAGCTGCAAATAAGTTCATTTCACGCATCCTCATGGGGAAAAGCACCCACATGGTGACCTAGACCATCAAAATCTATTTCCCAGTGGAAGCAGGTCAAACTAGTTACACTGGAGGTAAAAATCTGGATTATTTCTTTTCACATCTTGATTTCATCATTTTCAATGGTGTCCCCACTCAACCTGTCATTGGACATGAAAATCTTTGGAACAGATCTGATATTGCTTTGTAAGCCAGCAATAAAAACCTTAGTTTGTGCCTGTTATATCCACCTGATGGTCAACTTGTAGCATGCCAGACTGCAAGAGAAACTAATTACCACCAGCATAAATCACATTAGTCTAGCCAGTTTGGATTCCTGGAAAATAATAGCTTTGAGGGATGTCAGTGTCAACATTATCAACAGATGGTGTTTCTGTCTGAAGAGGACACACATCCTTGATCAAGTTGTCACTGCTGAGGACACTGATGCTCTTGCTTCTCACCCAACATTCTTCACCCAAGGGCCAAGGCTGTACATGACAACACAGAGTCCACAGAGATGTCTAAGACCTGGAATACAGCTAGTGCTGAAAAGGAAGGTCACGGTGATGTGGTTCATGTCATTTTAAAATGTCTAACACCTTGGACACAGATGAGATGTCTTGGAAGTTTTTGTGGCTTGCCTCATGGCCCAATCTGCAGTACAATAGCAGAACACTTCACAAGGTGACTCCTTAACCCTCCAGAGCAGCAAAACAAGCAAGACTTAGGTGAAAATTAAAGATTAGAATTGAGAGTCCTTATTTGTCCTCATGTGCAGATCTGGAAATATTTTCAATGTGTATCCTATAGCTTCAGCTGCAGGGTGCGTAAAAACCCCCACCCAGACTATTTGGATCCTTCTGTAGTTTAGCCAGATTCCACAAAACTTCATAAATGTTGTTGTAGTGACTTCAGCAAGCTGTGAACAAGGTCAATAGGATGCTGCCTTGTGATTATCTACCCCCAATAGAGAGCAGATGTCTGTGGCTTCCATTTGGGATATCAGGTTATAACATGGCAAAGCACAGATCATTAATCACATCCTTAAATGAACTGATTATAAGGTCATCACGTCAAACGCTGCCTGCACAAGTTTTATTTTACATGGAGTCTAGGGAAGCATCTGGTGAAAACACTTGACTCCAACTCATTAGCTCTGCTGCAAAGCCTCTCTCCTAATACACTTAATCTTTCTGCCTCTCTGTTCCTGCACCACCCTCCCAGAGTCAACACCAGTGTTAGGATGTGTCTAGCTCTCAGACACTGTAGCCCAGAGGTGCTGCCTTTGTCTATAGCAGATGCACACAGGCGCATATTCCTCAGCAGACTCTGGAACTACCCCCTGGTCCACATGGAGCAACTGCTTCTCACAAGTTTGAGATTAACTGCATGTGGTTTTTGCCTTTAATAACAGGATCCAGAGAAGAAAAAAAAAATCCCATGATAACTATGTGTTATGAAAAGTAAAGCAGCTCATACTTTACTGATTCAGGTTCTGGAGTAAGATGCTCAGCAGGAATCAACAGTGGGGTCTGCCATGCAGACGTTTGCAGAGTTTTATTTACAATAGTTTAAGAGAGAAGAGAAGAATCACAAGTTAAACAACTTTCACCTGCTGTCAAGATCAGTCACAAGTGCTTGCCCTCAAGACAATCACATCTTTTTTTCAAGCAACTGGTACACAACAGAAGATCCTACTTCACCCTGCCCTTCACAGGCTGATGTGATAAAGTGGTGAATCAGGAAATTTACCTCTCTTCTGCAGCACACGCGGTTTCAGAGACATGCCAGCAGGTGTTGGTGTAGGTGAGTTCAGAGCAATAGGATCTAGATGAGCACTCCAGCCTCCAACTCTGATGGCTGATAAGAGAAAGCATTACTGTGTGGAAAACCAGTGGGGATAGGACAGGAGCAACAGCGAGGCATCTTTCTATAAACAGGTTTTAATGCTATTTAATTTTAGAAGTCACTGAAATCGCAGAGTTTTCCTTTCCTGATCCCAAATGCAGGCAGTGCGGACACAGGGAAAAGCTGCGCTTACCACTGATGAGACCCTGCTAGCTCCTCCGTCCAGCAGGTTGATTAAGACCGGGTAAGAATTAAGGATGGGGCTCTCAGCTGTCACCACTACCAGGAAAGTAGGAAATTCAGATTAAATCTCACATCGTCTTTAGCAATACTTGCAGAGCCAAGAAATCATAAAGTGCCATTGGAAGATGTTGGCTTACAGGAGCACTTTTCCAGGACTGTGGATGTAGTCAAAGCCAGACACCTCTTCCCTCATCACCTCTCAACATATTTCTTGAAAGATTCACGCTTCATCCCTTCCAGAGACACAAGGGACCAGAAGTGCCAGGTGCTACATAAACACATGGACATAAGGGGTTTCTGTCTCAGAAAGGCCAGGGGGATTCTGATACATCCATTTGGCGAGTGGGAAACTGAGGCATGGAAATGATGTCAAGGTGAGGCTCATCTCAAGACCATGGTCAGGACTTGCTGATCCCAGTCCGGGAGGCAATGGGGAGAGGCTTTCCAGGCTTTGTGCATCTCCCAGAGAAACAGCACAATTACAAAGATGCTGTGAGCATCTCAGCCCACCAGCAGCAATCAGCTGAACCCTGTCTCTGAGGTCTGCAGAAGATAAGGGCTTCACTTTTTGGGTTTTTTTTCCACTAAATCATTTGCAAAGAAGAGAGTAAGGATATTTAACCTGCTTGACTGAGGAGTCACTGTGTGCCTATTCCTTAGGCAATAGAAGCTGTGCCTAGAATTATTCACCGCTATTTTGAGCAAATAGGAAAAAAGTAGCCTGTGTATCCAATGTCCTGAAAACAAAGCAGTAAACAAAGCAGCAGCTGAGGCTGAAGGTACGAAACAGTGGCTGAGAAAGAAAGCCTGGACGGTGATGATTCAACTCAGGGAGGTGGTTAGTGCTACAGCAAACTGCTGGGGGAAGATCTGCAGGACCCAAAGAAGCCAGCGCTGATTTGTAACCATTTTCTCATGCACAGCAAGTGAGAGACTGCCTCAAAAATACTGCTATGTGTCTGGATATAGGATGAACTCATCAGCCGTTTTCTGAAAAGCCTGAGATGCTGCAAACATGATTAAGGAAGAGAAAGAAAAATAAATAAACTCAAGAACAGGAAGGCCTTGGATAAGTGTTTATGTGGCTTGTTAAAAGGAGTAAAATGGTCTCCTCTGAACATAAGGTCCCCTCTCATCTCTCATATTGATCATTAATTTATATTTAAAAGGCCAGGCAGTTACTGGGGGTTATGGTGACATTTCCTCTGCTTTCTGGTCAGGTGAGGTCTGGACTTTCCTCACTTCCTTAGAGAAACAGGTCAGGATCAGAGCTTCTGCTTAGCATTCTTTTGCAATTCTGACCTGCTGCTAATTGCACTCCTGGGCCACGCAGTCCTTGACCAGCCAGAGAAGAGCTTAACTCTGTAGAAGAAACCCACTCTTAATGACCATCACTGGATTCCCTGTGGGTTTGGTTTTCTCAGCTCTTCTCAGGATCTGGGAAAGACCTTCACAGCTGATGAGCACATGGCATAACCTCTCACCAGCCATCAGCTCAGCTGCAGCTGATGACTACGCACACTCCCATCCCCTTCCAATTATGACCTGAACTGTTTTAGCAGCACCACACAGTAATTTTTCCATGTGATTGGAGCAGGCTGGTAGCATGCACACAGCCAGCTCTAGAGATTCAGCTAACAAGGGGCACCTCATTAAGTACCTCAGGGAGAGCTTTCAGCTAATGTGTTTTCCTTTGCGCTCAGGATGAGCCTAGAGCATTCACACTGACTGCTGAAAGGAGCCTGCTTACAACCGCTAACTCATTAAGCAAAGTAAAACTCAATGACTTATCATATCTGACAGTCTCTAAATAATTAAGGGTGTCCCTTATTGCTCCTTCCTGCTCCCTCAGCAAGTTCACCAGCCATCGTTTCGCTGTCATCTTTCCTCCACTTCTTTTAAGTGCCCCCAGCCTTCCCCCTCTGCAACCCCCAGCTGTCAGGCTGCCTTCAAGAGAAGCCGGAACTACTTTGTCAGGAAAGCAGCTCATCAGCTGGTTTCCAGCATCTTTTCCAAGGCCTCCATCCTCCTTACAAGCTCCACTTTGCTGAGGGCACCACATCTTCTCTGTCTCCAGGCTTTTACCACCAGCTCACCTACAAGGAAGCCAATCCCTATCTATGCCACACTGCAGCTCAGCTGGGTATTTGTCACGTTTAACCCCATTTTAAAAAACTGGAGGAAAATGCTCCCCCCATCCCTGTCTCACCCAAGAGAAATCTTCTGTTGGCTCTTCTGTGTGTTCAAATGGGTGCAATTTGATGCTGGGTGCAGTTTACTCCCCTGTGAGACTTTCTGCTCTCTACTGGGGCCCGTACAACACCTACTCATCTCAGTGGGAAATGTTACACATTTCACAGAAAGAGCAAGAAGCCGAAGAACTGAGTATGTGCATTTCTCACACAGTTCTGTGTGAGACTCCAGCTTATTTCAAATTCAATAACATGGTGATCCCAGCTTCTGAAGAGACAGTTTAAATCAATGATTAATTTAAAGTAATTTATACCTTTTAACAATTCAAGCATATTTCCCAGGCCAGAGACCTGCAAGCCATGCTGGATCAATGCCTGGAAATCTATGAGCATTATTTCAGGTGTAACTATTTATCCTCTGTAGCACGGCAACATCCTCGCTGCTAAGGAAACAGTTCACCCATTGGCTCAGTCAGAGCACTGTTTTCTGGCATTTGGGGTCCAGTTCAATCATTTGCTCTCTCCAGGCATCATCCAGCAGGTCTGGGGATGCACAAGTGCAGGATACAGAGAGAGATGCTTTTCTCTTCTAACTTATTCCTGTGGCTCCTCTATACCTGCTTCTGTACAGCCCTAGCCTGCTCTCGACTGGGAACCAAGGACCAGCGCCCTTGAGGTCTACAGCTCCCCACAGGCAAACATGCAAGAGGCTCCTGGAGCAGCCAAATGGACAACAGGCAGTTTTCAAACTCAAACTCTCCCTGTATTTATCACGCAACAGAGTTTGGTTGTTTACTTCCTCACCAGGAGATTTTGCTGAGCTCCTGGTGATGACCACACCACCCACAACACAGGACAGGGACTTTGGCAGCAGACAGGCACTGAGGAGCATGGACATTTCTAATTAGATCAAGTTGCTCAGAACCCCATCCAACATGAATGTTTCCAGGGATGGAGCATCCACCACCTCTCTGGGCAACCTGTACCAGTGCCTCACCACTTGTTGCGACACAGATAATGAGGATAAGCACCTTTTTCTTCCTACATATGCCCCGACTCCTGCACAGCATCTTCAGAATGACACAGTCTCTCTGCACCTTGCTCACCTCTTCTGCAAAACATGGTTAATTATATTTTGAGCGTGTCAGCCTCTGTGGCTCACTTCTTCAGCCAATAAACCATCCTGCTCTGCACTTTGCTCCAAGTCTCCCACTACCTGAATGACCAGAGCAATAGAAATAGTGACAGAGCGATTGAGTTGACAATGACGCAGTTTTATTGACAACATAAAGTTGACTGTAATACTCTTGAGGGGCAGAAGTGCCCATGTGGGGAGGGAGTAGTAGAAGACTTGATTGCAGGAGAAATAACAATAAAGAAAAATTAATGCAATAGAATTTCCCCAGATAGCACTTGACTGGCTGGTTATATCACAAGCGGAATGTTTGTCAGAAAGCATTACTAAAATCTGCTGTATAATCCAGGAGAATTCATAGGAAGCATTACACAGGAATTTATAGGTTTGCTACAAATTTTTATGCTGTCAGTACTGAGGCTCTGTTCCAGACAACAAACTCTGGTTTGAGCTCAAAGCTGTCCCTGATCTCCAAAACAGGCAGGAGGGGAAAACTGGGGGGAGAGAAGCATCTTTGGGGATTGCAGGAATCTCTGTGGGACTCAGCATCATATCAGCAAGGTATCAGAGTATCCAAATTGGCTACTGGTCCCTCCAAGGCAGAGGGAAATGCCCCATGCGTTGCTGCAGACTCCACAGCTGTTGATTCAGGTCTTGATCTGATCTTTTCATTTACCAGAGCAGGCGTCAAATGGGTATTTGATTTTAGCCCTCCCAGCTGTACCCCTTGTTCTTCTGAGGGCAGGAGGCAGAGGGCAGGAAGGCAACAGTGGGACACATCTCAGCACAGGTAAGAGATGAACATATAAGAGAAACAAGAGCAAGGCAGGAAGACTCACAAAGACAGGAACACAAACAGTACCACGTAAACCTCACTTCTGAAGGAAACCTGGCCAAAAAAATAATTAAGACCCATTCAGATCCTAACCAGCTGTATCCAGCAATTGGCACACGCATCTGCCCAGGCATTTCAGAGCCTTGTTATCATTGTTATCTTCTTGTTATCATTCCTTCTCCATTTGCTTTTAATTGCTCAACCTATAATTTTGTTGAACAGGCTGCCCACTAGGTATCACCTGAGAGCTGACTATTATACAGGTGCTGCCTTTAGCCTGGAGCAGAAACATATCAACATCAAGACTTGGGATGCAGCCAGGAAAGCTGCTGATTTCACAGAGAATATGCTAAACATAAATTTTATCCTGCTTCCATCCTGTAACGCTTTGAACTCCTTGCAACAGTGGCTTTAGAAATCACAGTGTAATCAGGAAATTACACAGAGCAAAGATGAAACACCACAGGAACGATTCCGGGACAGGGATCACATTTAGCCCACTTAGGTACCCAGAAGGACCAGCTCGCATCGCAGAGTTCCAGTCTTTCAAGGTAGGGAGCTGTGTCTCTGCTCCGCATTGGAGGGCAGCACTGGATTCCACAGTTCCTTGACTGGAGATGTGAGTAGGAGAACTAAGCAGAGCTGATTAGAAGTTTTCAAACCTGTGTTGAAGCAAGAAAACCACCCAAAACATCTCAGGTTTCATTAATCTATGTTGCTTTTCTTTCAAAGACTGGACGCCTGCTATCCTCCTAGACCAACCAAGGATTAGCATCAGGTCCTGAAGCCTGCTGACATATGGATTCAGCAGGGCTGAGCTCCCAGCTTTGCAGCAGAGACCTTGGAGCTCTGAGATAGCTAGAGATCCCACAAAGCCTGTGAGCCATGGCAGTGTGCTGGGCCAGAGCCACTGATCCCCCAAAGACTCCTATAAATACTAGAAGAAACCAGAGTCAGTGCAAAACCCACCAATGTTCTCAAGCATCTATCAAGCCTGAGAGCATCCAGCTCATGAAGCTGACTCTAAACCAAAGCGTGACTCTAAAACAAAGCGTGACTCTAAACCAAATTCTTCTATCCTGCAGAAAAATAGGATTTTTCAGCGTGCTTTAGACATTCAAGGACAGCTATAATCCCCAAACATAAATAACAAAAGCTATTTGGCTGCTTAGGCTTTTGTGATGGAAAGAAAGCAGCATCCCTTAGATCAGAATAGCCTTCAGATCATTTGGAAAAGGAATCCACAATAAGGTATCAGCTTCTGACACCTGCTAAAGCTTTATTTGCCCAGCCAAACACCCAGGGACACCCAAGAAACTTCACGAGTTAGACAGTTGGTGCCTGAAGGCAAATTGTTCAGTGTGAAGGACACAGCTCGACTTCAGGCCAGTTTGCAGAATAACTCCGAGCTCCAACTTTCCCCTGTCATCTTTTGCTTTCTGTAAAATCCCTTTGGATAGACAACACCACTACCAGGCAGGCTGTATTGTAGACCCTTCTCAAAACACTCTTTGTAGCTATTTTTGATGCTTTTTGGAGGGGAGCCCCGCGGCTCCAGCACTGCAGGCTGTGAACCCACACTGGGTTAATGTCCCCAGTCCCACTGCATCAAGCACTTACACACGTATTCTAAGTCCAGTTGAGGACAAATACTAGTTCCAGTACATCAGAAACTATTCCTGTCAAACAACACACTGTTCAGCTCACCCACAGGCAAACTTACCAAGGAGTCAAGGCAGCACATGGTCTCTCTGCAAGCCCTTCTTCCCCAAACATGCTTCTGTAATGTTCATACAGCTCAGGTACTATCCCTAGAGCCTGGAACCCTATGGATGTGTGAGAAACACTGTTTCTCTATGCCTTCTCCCTGGTTTTCAGTGACATAAGACAATTTTGTTGACAGCAGCTTCCATCAGCTCCAGCCAGAGCAACCCCTTTGATTGTGAGTGTAGGGATAGGGTGAGACAGCTCTGCCATTAAACAAGACCATTCACTCCAGAACAGCATCCCACCCTGTCCTGACAGACCTGAGAGCTCTGAGGCCAATCACCCTTTTGTCCTAGCATGATCTTCTCATTTCTCTTTTAACTCAGCACAGGCCTCCTTCTTCTACTTCACATGTAGTCACCGTCATCCTGGGCCTCATGAGCTGCCAGAGCAGAGCAAAGCTGCCTGGGGAAATGTGCCATCAGGGTGAGGAGACTTTATGTCTGGTTTTGGTGAAGACTGGCACTAGAAAGCAGATGATAGAAACAGGTATTCATCCCCTGCTGTGCTAAACCTTTTGGTCACTGATTCAGAAGGAGGGAACTCTTCCCAGGATTGCAGATGACACATCCCACCCAGAAAGCTCTGACTTCACAAGTGATTATTTCAGGATGACGATGAACTGCTGTTTCTCTCTGTAAGTCTTGTGAGAGCGGTGTGACCCAGTGTTTTTTACCCACTCTCCTTCTGTTTTCATCCATCAGAGGAAGCAAACATCAGCTCCGTGAGGTCAGACAACTTCCACTCAGGTTTCACCACCAAGTATTTATTACAAAGGGCTAGGAAATAGAAATCAGCCTGGGATCATACCAGACGTGGGCTAGGAAAATTCTCAAGTTCATCTTCTGTGGTAAGCTGCCTACTACAAGCTGAACAAGAAAGATGATTAAAGATAGTTGTTATTGCAGTTCAGAGCCAACAGAGACAGCTTGTACTGGGAAGCACAACACATTGTGCCTGCGAAAGTCCACTGTAAGCATTAGATTACACTTGCTCGGAAAAAGTATCACGCTAAAAGATGGAAAGACTCAAATCTTTGGTCCACAGAATAGCAGCAAAACAAAGAGAAAGATGAATGTTATTTAAAATGGGGAAGATTAGGCAGAGAGACAGGGAGTGTAGCTGCACTAAGAGAGTCTTTTAGACACTGCTGGAACGGGGCTGCTGTAGGAGGTGAAGCAAGGGACTGCAGCAGTAAGGGATAACATGTAGGATAACAAAAATATCTTACTACCTGCTCCCTTGCTTCTGATGAGCAAGGTCAGCATCTGCGTCCCACATTCGTGTGTGGCAAGTCCACTGGGAGGGGCATAACCACTGTGGTCAGTGCAACTGCATCTGCGCTTTGGGACAGGATTGAGCCCATATAAAAAAATGCTGACAAGCAACTCAGATGTGCCACAAAGGAAACCCTCCTGGCCCTTTTGTATCACATTGAGAGGAAGTGGCTTGCATTACCACAAGGCTTTAGTAGGGTTAAGGACTAAAACTGCTCTTTTTCCAACCATTATCCCTCACCCATATCATGCTGATATAGTCTCTGTCCTCATTTTCTGTCTCTGTACTAAACTGTATATCAACTGAGCATGGATCTATCTGAATCTTCAGCTTCCAAAGACAAATAATGCTTAATGCATCTAACAATATGCGAAAATGTGTGTCCTAATCCTCTTACTGTGCCAAGCTCATCTTGGAGCAGCGGGAAAGTCTTCTCACAGCCTTCTCCAGTTCCAAAATCTGCTACTTCCACCCTTCTTCCTTAAGGCATGATCTTGGATGCAGCTAGACAGGTTTTCTTAATGTAGTGAGACAAAGATGCCACACCGATTCCAAGGTTGAGCACTGAAGACAGCAGGCAAATACGAGCATTGCTGATCTCACAAAGCACACACGTCTTTCTTACTGTGTTGGCTTTTGCTAATTTTATAAATGACATTTTACTAAAGAGAGATATTATTTCAGGTTTTAGCAGAACTGATCCCTCCACTTGTTCTACCTTTTGCATTAAGTTATCACGATGCTCAGAGGATGTGGTTCTGTAATACCTTAAAAGCCTCTCAGCCAGTTTGGGAGGGAGGTTGTGTTCATTCAAGTTTTGAAGAAAGTAGGCTGCTAAGAGACAGAGAGAAGAAATTCTCTTGCTGAAGGAAGGGCAACAGTTTGCTATTGCAAAGTGAATCGAGATAGAAAACAAGAAGGTCTAGGCCAGGGCAGACTGAAGATGCTCTGCAAATGCTCTGCAAGTGCTAAGACAGCCAAGGCAACTGCATCTACACAAGACACGGGCTGGCACAAGTGCCCCCACATTTCCTACAGACTCCATCCCACAATAGCTCGCTTCGGTAAGAAGCCATAAGCAGAAGAGACAATGCTTTCTGCAGCTCCCATAAGGAGACAGCCAGGGCTCTGCATTATTGCAGGAGTCCTTAACAGCCCATAAATAGAGCCCTTGTGTTAAGAGACAGCCCAGTTCTCCCACTTATGCTGCCAGCAGCTCCCCTCTCCTTGCCATAGCAAGAGCACTGTGGAATAAAGGACCTTGCCCCTTCAGAGCTGGTGACTTATTTTAGCTGTTAGCCCTAGCAACTGGAAAGGAGAAAAAAAAAGAACAAAACAGCAGCAAGAGTTTTATGACGGTACCAGAGAGCGAAGCGCCAGGAAACCTACAGCAATGCTCCCCAGGAAACACACATGGGGTTTGAGCTGAGCAGAAGGGGCTACAAGAAGAAGAAATAGCAATGGTTCTCCACAGTTCAGGACTCCTCCTGGATCACACAGATTAGCATGTTTTTAGTACTGACATTGCTTTGTTAATATCACTTACTATTTGCAATGCCACAGACTAGGGCAAGAGTGGCTGGAAAGCTGCCTGCAGGAGAAGGACCTGGGGCTGTTGGTCGACAGTGACTGAACATGAGCCAGCAGTGGCCCAGGTGGCCAAGAAGGCCAATGGCATCTTGGCTTATATCAGAAATGCCGCTGGGGGCGGTTCAGGCTGGACATCAGGAAAAAATTCTTCAATGAAAGGGTCATTGGGCACTGGAACAGGCTGCCCAGGGAAGGGGTTGATTCACCTTCCCTGGAGGGGTTTAAAAATGGGTGGACAAGGTCCTGAGGGACATGGTTTAGTGTTTGATAGGAATGGTTCAACTCAATGATCCTAGAGGTCTTTTCCAACCTAGGGATTCTACGCTTCTGTGATTCTATCAAATTTAAGAAGTAATAGTCCCACAGTGTTAGGCTTTATGAAGACACAGACTAAGGTCATGAAGACTGGATGCCCCATGTAAAACAAGGAGAAAGAGGAAAATTATCACATTCCTTTCCTTGAAATGAGGTAAACTGAGGTACAAAGCAGTTCCCAGGATAGCTCTCTGTGTGAATAGCTCAATTTAGGCAAGCTAGGGAAAGCAAAGGTGTTTCATGCATCGAAATCGCTAGGATTTCAGTCTGAAGAAAATGAATATTGTTGTCAGCGAGTGCATTTTAGAAGTACATTGAGTATTTTATTATATTTTAGGAATCACATCACATATGTTCTTGCGTTGTACAGACTTGGCCCCTGTCAGGCCTCCAGCTTCTGTCCAAAAATAAAACAATGGGGAAAATCTGTATTCCTCTCTGGAAATGTTCACACAAACAGCAGGACAACTTTAATTAATATAATTAGCACTCATAATATATTTCTGTTCTTACAGCTGTGACAACCCAGATCCCATGAACTATACTGCTGCCTCTCCAGTGTGAGCTGGGACATTTTGTCCTCTTTCAGTGTGTTAAGCCACAAGCACAAAGAAAGTTTTTTCTAATTGATTTTCCATGAGAAATGCAGAGTGATGGATGATTTGATGTTTCATGAGAGCCTTTCCCAACTTTAGAAACAGTCTAGATGGATCCAGCCCTGACCACACTGCTAAGCCCCTGAAAAGGACAAGTAGGTGCCATAGTCTGTGTTGTTGGAGAATGTGGCAAGAAATCTTGAGCTGGGCTTCCAGCTGGGAAGACTGAAATGTGCTATCAGGCAGGTTCACAAGCAGCTAGGCAGGTTGGCAGGGAGAGAGGTCCATCATGCATGGAGGAGAGAGACTGAACTTTATAAGCAAACTGAATACAGAGGGACAAAGTGGTATTAAACTTCATTTTCACTTCCCTCTTGCAAAATGCTTTGCCCAGATGTGGCTGAATCAGATACCTAAGTCACCTGAGTTAAGCAGGTTTCTCTGGAGGTAGGGGATTTAAACGCATTTGCTTGGGAGACAGAGACAAACATGGCAAGGAATAATGGATTGTCAGAAGACTGGAGGGTGAGACATCCTCCAGACCTTTCCTTCTCATCCCTTCATCACCAGTGGGCTCACAACCATGCCCTTTGTGCTGTTAAGACATGACTTTAGGAATGGTGATAGCTCTGGAATAGATTCTGAGAAGTGACCAAGGATGCAAACTGAAAGGCATCATGGATATGTCCCTGATGAGCAGGAATCAAAAAGACCTATTATCCTTGCAAAGTACACAGATACACAGCAGCAATCGTTTACTGCAGTGAAATGTCTTCTCCTGCAGACCCAATAATTCATCTCATCCTGCACCCTAAAAGATACGATAGCTGAGAGATGTAGCAAGTGAGATCTCACACCACAAGATATCATTAGCCTCACTACATCTATTCAAGGCTGTTATTTTTCTCCAATACAAAGTGGAAACATTTAAAACCTTGATGTAAAGTCAGGAGAACAAATTAACAGAGAGCCTGGCAAATCTGACAGTTACGCTCCTTTGAGTGCTTCTTTGTTATCTCAGAATCATTTGGTTTGAAAAGACCTTTGAGATCATCAAGTCCAACCATACCTGTCCACTCCTAAACCATATCCCTGAGCACCTCATCCACCCATCATTTAAACACCTCCAGGGATGGTAACTCAACCATTTCCCTGGAAGTAGAATGTGACAGTTCTCCTCCTCATTAGCAATTAGTTATTAGCTACATAACTCCAGTCCACACAGAGCCTCTGCACTAATGCCCAGTGAAGCCCTGGCTGATTCTTTTCTCAAATACACATCTCACAGCCTCAGTGTCCCCTAGACCAGACTTTTTCATCATCCTCCTGCTCTTTTTATTGTTGTTAAATAACAAAATTGATACAAAGATGAGATTGTTTCTACCAAGCAGCTCTGAAGCACTAATGAATTACAAAAAGTTGGAGAGGATGAGCCTGCTGAGTGGAAAGAGGGAGATATCACTTGCTTTCATCAGAGGACCTCCTGGGAAGAGCTGAACCCTGAGCGTCCCAAAAATTAAGAGTGTAAATTGATATGTGCTCCATCACTTCGCAATGTCTGTGCGTCATATGAGGCAGGGGTAGCTGTTACCATGACAACTAATCTAATCTTTATTTTAATTTTTGCCGTAGTCAGATCACAACAGATAGGAAATAGCCATGCTCAAAATTAGAGTAATTGTATGTGTGAACACATACACAGAAAGCACACGTAACTACATACCTGGTTGTAACTAAATAAAAGAAATATTATTTTATATGGGTAATAGACTTCTTAATGAAATGGAATCAAACTGGACTTGATCTCAGAGCCATATAGAACAGAGATAGTTTTATCACAGCCATCATGTTCAGTGTTAACTTAGCCTGTCACCATCCTAGTGGAAAGGATAGTATCTAACTTCTAAATCCTGCATTTGGAGAACTACCTTGCCTCATCCCAAGCTGCCTGTCATTCTCCCTCCCATGAAGGCTTCTTCTGGAGAAGGAACACAGGGGCTTCTCATGTCCTAATACAAAATTCCTGATATCATCCCCAAAACCATAGTCCAGACAAAAATATGCCCTCAACACAGTAACATCACCACCCCAAAGCTATAGAACTCAGGAAGGGACATGCTTGAGATCTCCCTTTCTGAACTCACCACATGGCTGGCAACCACCACTGCCCATCCTCAAGGCAGGAAGCCAAGTGGAAAGTGCAAAGGCTAGAATCAGGAACCCCAGGTTTGAAAGCCCTCAAATTCCAGGCGTCAAAATGCTTGACGCTCGGAGCAGGGAAGTGCACAGTGCCTGAGGCACAATATCCCTCACAGACAGAGGTGGTGTGCCGGGCATCCTTAATGCCAGACAGCAGACACAGACAGAAGAAAAACCTTAAGAGTGTTCTGAGGAATTTAGGCCCCTGGGTGGTCGCTGTCACAGGCTTCCAAAAATGACAAGCCAGATCTTCTCCTGCTGTGAACCAGAAGATTTCTCATGACATCAGCAACAAAACTGAACTGTTTTACATCAGCTTTGTTTTGTCAAAAGAGTCCTTTCACGGAGAACCTTTTCATGTTGGTTTTTTGTGTGCGTGTGTTGTTATTGTTCCCTTTGGAGAGCGGGATTTTCCATGACGAGCTCACAGCCAGAACACCAAACTCCGCCACTGCTTCTATCAATGCAAGCCCAGAAGAAAGCTTGCAAATTTACAGCTTAAGAAGACAGCACTTAGGAGCAACCCTGAAACATTCTGACTCAAGAAGAGCAACCTCAGCTAAAAACCTGCCAGTTTCCTGGGCTATGAGGCTGTAGGATCGTTGCGTCATGAGTGAATCAGACAGGAAGGAAACATGGAATAGCAAGTCTTCTTCAAGCTTCATAAAGACAACAAACATCTCTGCCTTTCGCTGACTGCACAACACACCTCCAGCTCATGAAATCCTTAAGCTGCTGACTACAAAGGCTGTGGATTATGGGCAGGGAGAGTGATCTAATTACTTCTCCAGCATCTCCTCCTGGCCACTGACAGAAACAAGTTGCAGAGTTAGGCAGGATTTAGCTTTCCCCAAACCAGCCCTTCTCATTCTCAGCAAGAAGCTGAGGTGTTCCAACCTCCAGTTTAGAGTATGATGGGATTATCAACCCTTCCCTTCAGCTGTTACCAAACTAAACCCTTTCCTTGAGCGTCGGATCTCACATTAGTGCAGGAGACAAACCAGGATAACAGAATAACAGGTTCCCTGAAGTTGAAGTCCTGCTTTGAAGCAGTGACTTCATTTGGGCAGATGTGGTAGTTATTTAGAGAGAGATGGATGTTTGTGTCTGGAACAAGAACAAGTAGAGGAAACAGCTCAGTAAATGGTATGTTTTTTAGGTATTTTTAGTAACATAATATAGCAGTAAGAAGGAAAAAAAGGATGAGCAAGAAGCAAAGAAAATCAGTTCTGCTTCGACCGAATACAATGGGATCACACTGGTGCATCAAAGCAAGCTCCTGGCCATCACCTTTATGAACAGCCTAGATTAAATCTGTTCCTATGACCCTGCTGCCCAACAGAAGACCAAAACCCAGACTAGAGCTGAGCACACCCCATCCCAGTGGGTTTTAATCACATACCACCAAGACATCTCCCTCTTTGTCCATCTGTTCCTGGCTGCTGCTGAGAACCCTCTCATCACCTCCAAGTGCAAAAACAGCAGCTGCAATTTATAACGTGCAGGCACTCTCAATTGCTCATCTTGGCAGCCATCTGGCTTCATATCACATACATCCCTGCTATGCAAATCAAAAGGGTATTTCATCTCCTGCCACCAATAGCTGAAGGATGGACTAAGAAACAAGCAAGAATGATGTGAAACAGAAGATAGATTATAGACAAGCAAGAGGCAAAGAGGAGGGTGCTGAGTGATACATCCATGTAAACAAAAGGGGAGCCGCCTTCCAGAAGCAACAATTGTGATTTTGCATTCCCTGAGGACCCATTTTGAACAACGATCCATGAGATCAGTCATTCATTTTGTCTGCTTTCCTTTTTTTTTCTACGATCATCATTTTTGTTCATCTCAATTTCCCTTCTCCAGGCTTCGAGTGCAAACAAACATAACAAGTCAGATCTTTACCCACTCAAATTTGGTGCAATTCCCTGGATGTCCATACAGCAGGGTTGATTTAATTCAGCCTTGTGTCTTCAAAGTGCCCTTTAAAAGCAATTACAGGATAGATGAGAGGGATTTTAATCTCCAGTTAAACCACAATTCAGAGGTTCAAATTTTGCTAAGCTTTGCCATCCAGCAAAATATTCTGCATTTTATGTAAATGATGGGAACACAACAGGAAAGAAATCAGTAAAACACACCTCCTGGGATCAGGACAATCCCTCAGAGTCATGTTTATACAGTACTTCACATGGCAGGGATCTTTGCCATATGTGGGGTTTTTAGATGCACATTTTTTAAGTCAATATTTGAGGAGTCTCTATCACATCAAGCATCCCATCCCACATCCGCTGCTGAGAATTTGGCCCCAGGACCTAAGATGAGTATCTTCCCTGCGTGGCAGAAGACATCACGCAGTTAAGATAACAATGTTGTCGTAGGACAAGCACTTGCTGTAATTATAGTTCAGCTGTAGAATTTCACCGGGCAGAGATTCAAGATGAGAGTTCTGATTCCCAGGTTATGGCAGTTGTTGTCCTGCAAAGGAGATGAAGGACCTTGCAAATATCCTCACTTGCTTGGAGACTAAGCAAGACTCTTCAGGCACCCCGAGCCAGTGATCTTCACTCTGGTAAGCAGAGGTGAAAGAACAAATGCTGGGAGGGCCAAGGACTAAACATTCATCTGAAGACACATCAGTATGAATCTTACTCTGAACAAACTCAAGCCAATATGAACTTATTGCTATTTTAAAGGGGGTTAAGCAATATGCAAAAAGATACCACACATAATTATTTTTTAAATCCCATCTACATCACATGGACTGTAAAACACTGAGTCTAAAAAAAAAAGTTGGCAACAGGAAAAAAAATGCTTTGTATACAAGCTTTTATTCACATAAACACGGGAAGAAGCAGAGCTGCCAGTGTACATCTACACCCATCCTCAGAATTAGTGCAATTACATCTCTTTGGTGAGGTAATGTCCTTTCTCCCATACAACCTTCCTGTTTGCAGATATTGAGACAAAATGAAGTTGCAAAGAGATTTCTATTATCATCATTGGTTTAGTATTTGATAGGAATGGCTGGACTCAATGATCTGATGGGTCTTTTCCAACCTAGTGATTCTATGATTCTATGATCATTTTTTTTTCATGCACACTTTGCTTTACTGCTCTGTTTTTCCATTCAAGGCTTGTGTTTCTTTCATTCTGTTTATTTTTGCTTCCTTGCCCACTTAAGTTAAGACAACGACATTTTGTTCTGTATTTCTACGGCTATTCCGTGGTGATTTGTTAAGGATGTTGGGTTTGTGGTCAAACGTCTGGAAAGATAAAAAGTTGGCAAGCTGTTTCCCTCATTAGGGAACACAGCTCTCAAGAACTTGAGCACCAGCCGATTTAGCTGAATTATTCAACAGAAGAAAAAACACATGACAAATGATTTAAAAAAAACCAAAGCTATGACAAGAGTAGGGAGGGAAAGGAAGCTGCTTGATTTTGGTGCTGTTGGAAAAGTTTGGCAGCTTTCCTCAAAACTCAGTTTGGGGTTAAATCCCCCTAAGGAACTCAAGCAAGGCTGAATGTCTCATGGAAGCAGGCAGAAGCTGGTACTGTATTGCTGCTGTCTTGAACTGATAATGAAGAAGCCCAAAGGGGCATATTTCCAAAACCATAATGTGAGGAATGTGTTCAACATGCAGTTTGTGAGTAACTAACTGGTGGTGCTGGAAATTGTCCACAGGCTTCAAGCATTGAGAAAACTCACCCTGAGGATCCACAGTAATAGACGGCGTGTGTTCCTATTGTGTATTAAATACCATGTAATTCAGAAGAGCTTAACCACCCATGAGAGAGGAGTGTGTTGCCTCGCATGTGCCAACAGCAAGAATAGTTCATGTGTGGCAGTTTTTGCCTTTAACAAAGCTACGAACTGGACCAAAATCTCTGATGGGAAAGTCAGGATTGTCTGGCTTCTGTTTTCATGTAACCTGAAAAAAGAAAGTGCTTGATTCAGGAACAAAATTAAGCAGAGGAGTCAAGACTTTAAGGATTCTCATATTGCTGGAGAATGACATGCAGCTGGGCAAAACCAGAATCTCAATCTTAGTTCCTAAGCAAGGTGACTAAGGACACAGCTTCTGGTGAGAGATTTCATCCACCCAAGGGGTAAAATAGAGTTGGCATCCTGGAGATGACTTAAGAATATGGAACGAAGTCCTTCACTAGAGAACTCAGTATACAGACTGGACTGCAGAGCAGAGTGTGGATGACTGTCCATACTCCAGAAGCATCACGGACAGGAGAAGAGGGTTATTTGAAAGGTTCAGAAACAGGGACTGTGTAATTTAGGTATCAACTGATAATCAAAACTAGAAGAAATCTGGGCTTGTCAAAGCCTTTCTGGCTACGACAAAATTATATCTGAGTATTTTGGCTATGCAAAAATGCTCAGAAATGGGGAAGAAAACAGAAAACCTGCATATGAGATCTCTATTTTTTCTTTTTCTTACAGCTCCATATTTCCTGTGTTAAAGCAAAAGGAAATGAGGTTTATGAAACTTCATAAGCTATTGGGATCTGCTTATTTTAATTGACATTCTACAGTAGGAAGATAAAACCTGAATCTCAAGATCTGGGAAGTATGTCCCTTAGCTACTGCGGGGCTGGTAAGAGCAGTGCTGCACCTGCAGCCGGCTACCACCCACTCATTCCTTCCAAGCCAGGTTCATTCTTTCACTCAGAAACACTGTACAAATTGATTTGGGATATTTTTGTGAAGACATTGGTTATACATACATCTTGCGTGTAAAAGTGACTTCAGTGATGTTAATCCCTGAGACAGGTCTGCATAAAAGCCAGAATTTTTCTGCCACAGCTGTGCTGACAGGACAGGACCTAACAAATGAGGAGAAAGCAGCAACAATGGAACTCATCAAGCAATTAAATCCTTTTAGTAGATGACCCAGACGGAAAGAAAAGTCAGGCAGTGAGATCTGCTGATGACACTGAGCTGTCACTTAGAAGGGGACGAATATCACAAGCATGGTGCTGAGCACCTCAGTAATGTAACAGGGCTGAAATTCAATTGCAGACAGCAATGCCGTTAGGGAGCAATTAGAATTTGTGCTGTAAGAATGAAGACCCGACCTCTGGTCTTCTGTTCCCAGAGGAAAAGACTGGATATGCAGAAACAAGTTAGTGGCTACAAATAAAAAGGCACCAAAAAAATCTTGACATACTAGGATGACAGTTTTCTAGGGAGCAGGGAAGAACCAGTGCTGGTGTATAAGGCAGTAACACACCTTAATGCATGCAGCTGGAGCCAGAATGCAGGGGCTTTTCCCATACAAAAGGCTCAGGGTATTTACCTGGACATTCAAAAGCTGGGAAGGAATGGGATTATAAAGAGTAAGGCTTGGGAAAGTAGATATATTTACATTGGAAGATGAGGTCATTGAATGAACTAAGGTATAGAGAGTCACTACAGTTGTGTTCAGATCATAGAATCACCAGGTTAGGAAAGACCCACCGGATCATCGAGTCCAACCATTCCCATCAAATACTAAACCATTTGAATGAATCTTTATCACAAATTCCTTTTTTCTACCATGAAGAAAGTTAGGGGCTCAGTAAATTATTTGCATTTTCTTGTTGCATTTCCAATTGAGTAAGTCAGCTGCATTCAGCAGCATTTGAAGCTTACAAGTTGAATAGCTCCTCCCTAAGGGAATATTTTACAAGCAACACAGAGGAATCAACATTTTGTTGCAGTGAAGTTCTTTGCAGGAACAGGGGAGTTTCTATTAACTCCACAGTTCAGGTCTGATATTAAAGAACTTGTGTTCTCAAGGTTGAAGCACTTGAGACCTAAACAGCTGTCTTAACATATTGACGTTGGATCTGAGGTTGAAATGTTACTGAAACAACATTTTCCTGGAGTACACAACTTCAGGAATTGTCTTCACGTTGGATTGGGATAATTTAGGAATAATACACTCACTCTTTGTTTTACAGCTTTGTCTGGACTAAAGTGTTTTATTCTTTTTTTTCTACTCCACACCCTTTGGGAACTAGTAATATTTGTTTAGATCCCTTTGCATATCTCTCACCTTCTTTCCTGCCCTCAGCTAGATGTTGCCTTCAGGCTCTCCTCCAGCCTTCACAACAGCCCAGACCTCCCATGGCATCTGTACACAGCTTTAAAGGTTGGGAAGGCAAGTAGCCCTGACTTCCAGCAGGCAAATTGAGCTAGAGGGTTTACATCACTTCCAGCCCCATGAAGAGCTCCAGGGAAGCCACAAGACACAGGCTGAGCAGATGGGGCAACTCTTCTTGGAGCAGCTCCAGTGCCAGTTTAGTGTCTTTCCTAGAGACTCCCTAGATTCATCACCCTTTGGGATAACGTGTGTGAAGGGAAAGCACAAAACCAAAATACCAGCAGGCTGGATTTCCAATGACAGCGTTTGGTATACATTTGCAGTGCTGTGCCGGTGTACTATATGCTGATACACAGCTGCTAAATCCATATCAAGAGGATCAGTCTAAGTTGGCATCTGGTTTCCTAAAATCCCCCACCCACCATCCTAGTTTTTTTAGAATCAAAAGCAAATTGGCCAAAATGGCTTCAAGCATTCGGGTGAGACTTTGACAGATTTGTCCCTGAAATCAAGAAGGCAGGGGGGAAACTATTAGTCTTGAGGCGTGGTGGCCTTTGCCATCAGTTAAAGCAAAGGTCTTGCTGTTCCACTGACCTCTGGCCATGCTTTAGGCATTAGGCAGCATGCTGACATGGTTTGGCAAAAGGTAATTAATCAGAAGGCAGCGTAATTGAACACTCCCACTGCTGGTCAATTAATCCGATCACTTCCCTTATAAATTTATAATCAAGGCCTGTAACTGCAGCAGACCTTATTTATATGCCAGAGAGGTTTCCAGTTCCAAAAGACTCACAGGTGTCTGGGACAGAGCAGGACAGTAGTGAAGCTGGTTACAAAACAAAGCATTCAGCAAAGCTGCTTCCTTCCCTCCTCCAAAACATCCAGTTCCTTAAGAGACAGGAGGAGAGAAAGAAAAACAGCACAGAAGGGCAGGGAAACTCTAAGAAATCAAACTTGCCAAAAATAGCAACAGGAAAAAGGCAGTGATTAAAAACAGAAAAGAGGGGCAGGGGGAAGAAAAGTTGATTTTGTAGAACCCCTAGGTTGGAAAAGACCTTTGAGATCATCAAGACCAGCTGTACCTGTCCACTGCTAAATCATATCCTTAAGCACTTAATTTACCCACCTTTTAAATATCTCCAGGCATGGTGACTCAGCCACCTCCCTGGGCAGCCGTTCCAGTGCCTGAGAACCCTTTTGGTGAAGAAATTTTTCCTAATGTCCAATCTGTACCTCCCCTGGTGCAGCGTGAAGCCATTCCCTCTCATCCTGTCACTTAGGAGAAGAGACGCAATACCCACATCTCTATAACCTCCTTTCAGGGAGTTGTAGGCATTGTCGTGTCTCCCCATTTTGGATACAGGATCCTTGCAAACAACATCATATGCTTTTCCCCTCTTCTTCTCCCCACTCTGAAGGGTTCATTCATTAAACCATTCATTTTACCCAATGTTGCTGGCTGGTTCTGCGCTTCCACCCCAAGCCCCAGTGCTGTGATCAAGCCACTAGTACAGATATAACTGCTGGTTATCTGTAATGCGAGTGTATGGAGAAATCAGATGCTCCAGCGGCAGATTTGGCATAAACAGCAGAACAGAAGCTTGCAAAGCTGCCTAGGCAGTTGAGACCTAAAAGGAGAGTAAGAGGGATGACCAAACCCTAGAGGGGCCTCATGGTATTTCCCACAGGAGATGGAGCCTCTCCCAGTTTCAAATAAAACTTGAAATAAATTGCTCAGAACATGGAGAAGTTTACAAATGCCCCTTCCTACATTGCAATGAAGCTGAGAGCAGGTGTAGACATGACAGAAAGCACCATACTCTGATGGAGAAAACCACAAAAATGGCTTTGCAGGGCATGGTAGCACTGTGAGACAGTTTAAGGCAGGAGATGAGGGAAGCTGCATTCAGCTGCTACTGGGACTACACATAGTAGATAAAGGGGATTTTTGGTAGCTAGGGGTGATATGATCCTTCATAAAATGCAGCAAAGAGTGTATTCTGGACAGCATCCCCCACTTGGCTCAGAGAACATTGGAAATCTGCTGTAAACAGTCCCGAAGTACCCTAACTGCATTAAGTTTACTCTGTAAAGCAGCGAGCATATGACACAACTCAATACAAGGGGAAACCAGCTAGTGTGGAACCATCACTTACTGTAGTCACCTGTAAGCTTTGCACCAGGACTCACGATGAGCATGGAAGACGTTTGCTCCACAAAATTTTGTCAAGGCAAGAAATTATATTCTTCTCCAAAAACACCACCATGGATAATGTCACATAGAAACAAAGAGAACACTGACTTGCAACTTACAAAAAAGAGTTCAGTTCCTGATCACCCCATGGGGCCTTCTTGTAACTCGACAGCACTGAGTGCGGCTGCTTCTACCTGTTCCTCATTGGTGTCACTTCGTTTCTCAGCCCAGTAATGGGATCATTAAAGTTGGAAAAGATCTCTCAGATCTTCCAGTCCAGCCATCAGCCCTATGCTACCGCACCTACTAAACCACGTCCCAAAGTGCCAAGTCCGCATGTTTTTTTAACATCTCCAGGGATGGTGACTCTACTACTTCCCTAGGCAGCTTTTTTCAATGCTTCACTACTATTTCAATAAAGAAATTTTTCCTAACATCCAATCTAAACCTGCCCTGGTGCAACTTGAGGTCATTTCCTTTCACTTTCACACAGCTCCCCTCTGCTAGAGCTGAAAAGCCAACCTGTTTCATCCACCATCACCAGAAGGAACCAGATTGTTTGTGTCACCAACAAAAGCCACCAGCAAAGCTTGGTGACAAACAGGACACCCCGCACAGGTTTCCAGCAAACAGCTCTTTCTGCTCATAACAAAAGGACACTGCAGCTCTCAGATCCCCAAAGCTGGCAGGTAGCGATCCTGAGTGCAATTCTGATTTTTAATACAAAACAAAAGGCACAGGAACCATGAAACCACCTTATGTACCCATCAAACCAGCTGCAATGAAGCCATGCAGAACATTCCTACACAGAGACATAGGGATATCTATTCATTGCCTACAGCAAAACTTTTAAAGCTAGAACTGTTTATATTGGGATTCTTCCTATAACTCAGGTCTCTGAAGAAGTCAGGGCTTGACCCTTCCCACGTCTGTCCCAGTTAATCAACTTGTGTCACAGTCTGTGTCTGTCTTCCTTGTACAGGTAGTTCCACAAGTTGTTTCTCTGCTTCATTTGAACACAGTCTGTAGAGGTCACAGCAGTCTTCAAGCATATCTAAAGTTACTGCAAGGAGAACACATGCATGAAAACCACGGTGAAACTGGGAGGGAAAAAAAAAAGCACAAAAATAATGAGGCAGCTGTGCTTTCCTGACAAGCAGCCTGGAGCCGGGTGCAGGCATCCTGAGTCTCAATTGCAGGTGACCAGAAAAAAGCCTCTGAAATCCAGAGACTCATGACTTAAAGTAAGGGAACATTGGAGGAGAAAAGATTCACACCCACACACATACATACATAGTGTTGTTTAATAACTGGGCATAGGATTTTGATCGGATGTGGTGCCAGGTTAGGTCGTGAGCTTTGCTCTGGAGCGAACAGAAAGCATAAAGTATCAGATTCCAAGCTCCTCTGCACCTTTGACCTTGCACCCTACTTCTCACTTAGCAAAGCATTTCAGGAGGCTCCATTCCCCCTTCCCTCTCGCTCCACAGTGAATCGGAGCAAAGTTGCTGAACTGGGGCTGCTTGTCACCCTGCCAAACTTTGCTACTCAATCTCGGTGTGAAAGCAGCTGTGACAGGTGGTGACAGAAGATCCAGCATCAAATTAACCAGCTGGAAGGGACCCAGCAAAACACTGGCACTGTCCCAAAACCACTGGATGGGTCAATTCTCACCATTCTCAATGTTACAGATGCAGGGTCTGACGCTCTGAACCAGAGTTTGCCAGTCAGTACCCACAAAATAATCTCAGGATGAAATATTTCTTTTAGGGTTCTTTTCCTATTGGGAGGAAATTTGTGACCCTCTAGACTTGCAACAGCTTTTTTTGGCAAACAATGCCAGTACCATCACTTTTACAACTTTGATTTTGTTTTCTTCCCAGAGAAGTGCATTTCTGTGCTTGGAGCATTCAAAATGCACTGACCAAATCTGGCAGGGGTAACCAACACACGGGAAACACAGCAAAGGAGAGAAGGAGGAAGGAGGGAGGATACAGGCAAATATTTCTTTGTCAGGCCTTTTGGTTACCATGGCAGTATGTTACCATGGAAGCCAAATTTGAAGCCTGTTGCTGCCACTGTAGTGGCCCAAAGAAAAAGATTAGTTTTGAAAATTAATCAAGCTCCTCTCTATCTTGAAAGCCAGCCCACCCACAGTCCTCAAAAAAAATAACAGCATCTTGCCACCCCTGATAAAGGATTCAATAAATATGTGGGGAAGGAGGAGACAGCAGAAGAAAATACCACACAATAGAAAACAGGAGCTCCCTTTTATGCAACCAACAATGCAGAAATAGCACTGGTAAGCACAAGGCTGACTGCACTTTGTGAAATATTGCGCATAGAGGTCAGCAAAATCCTGCAGAGCATCCTGTGCCACTGGCTCCCAAAGGGCCAGAAGGGGGGTACGTAGAGACCAGTGCCATTTGGTTACTATTTGTTTGAAATTACCCCTTCTTAATTATGTCTCTGCCTTGGTTTACTCACCTACCTCCCAGGAGAAGCTTGGGGAAGGGAAGGAGAATTTTCCTGGCGGTCACCTCAGGCAACATTAAAGATCAGTTTAGCTGCTCTCCTTGCTGGTAAGAACATATATTTGAATTCTTGAAAGTCACCTTTTTCCTCACCCATCCTATTTGCCCCTTTCATTTTTCAGAAGCCAGAGTGCCTGCATAAGCTGCCTGCTCTACTTTATCACCAGTCACTGAAAAACAGTGATACAGAAATTCAGCCCTTTCTGAAGGAGAAATGGTGGGAGACAGCAACGAAACAGAGTCGTGTCCTACAGGCTGCCTGGACAGGAGATCTTCAGGCACCAAGAGCAAACCCAGCACTACTTTAAAAGGACAGATCACAGAGTCTCTGGATTTGTGACTTCAACCTAGAAACAAGTGCCTCTTCCCCACTAACATGAAAACAGCATCATGAAGGCCCCCCACATTAGGCCTTCTGGGGATATAACACCTAAATCCAGGTGAAATCTCATTGAAAGATAAAGGTCAGAGGGAAAGAGGCACCTGTGATGAGAGACTGTTGGAATTAGCTGAATCCAATTTCTTTGCCTCAAAATGAGATGAAGACTGTATCACAGAAACATCACTCTTACCTCATTGCTACAAGGTCTTCTGCACTCTCTGCTACCCATCTTGCCTGGGAGGAGGAGGGAAGATGCAGATGGTTTTACAGCACAGTCCAAACAGCAGCACTTGATTGGAATATATCAGATTTCTTTCGAAAGAAAGGTGAGTACAAATAAAGGGCCTACCACCTGGTTTGGGATCCCTGGTCTGTTCAAACTTCACTGGAAAAGGGATTAAAACCCATCGTATTTGTCACAGACCAACTGATCCTGTTATGCAGTGCTGCATCCCACCTCACCAGAACAACCTTCCCCACCCAAACTCAGTTGTAAAATTCTAAGTTTCTTCATAGATGTAAAAAATTACTCCACAAGAAGCAGTCAAAATCAGATGGCACCCAAGAGAAGAACAACCAGTTTAAATCAACACCTCCTCCCTGTTTGCGAGGTTTTCTCAGTTCTTAGCAGTACACAGCTCTGGCATCTCTCACTGCTTGTCTTTCTCTCTGCCAGAGGTGACTGCCTTGCAGAAGGAAAATCATGTTCAGACTTTACCTCTTCAGTGAGGAGTCCTGAACAGATGAATTTCTAAGTATGCACCAGAGAGGAGGAAGGATGCTCTAATACAAGTCACATATGGAGGCAGCTGCTGGCAGCATCCTCAAAGCAGCTGAGAGCACCACAAAGGCAGACGGGGCCCTGAGCCATGAGCTGAAAGGCTTGTCAGAATTGTGAGGCAAAGTTTTACCACATAGTGCAATTCCTGCTGGGCACTTCCAATGTTTTACACACCAGTGCTTAAAATCCTCTGCATTGAACACATCCAACAGCTGAAGCGTTCTCACACAGGAGGAGGCTTTAAGCCCAGAGGGATACTTGCTCACCCAGACTACAATTCTACTAACTGAAGGTAAAGGCATGAATATCCCCAGACTAAGATTTTCTTTGGACATTTGTCGTGGTTTTGATTTTAGAAACCAGGTTGTAATTGAGGAAGTACTCATCCTCCCAGTATTCCATGTGATTTTCTACGTAAACCAGGGTATAAATAAAAAGGGAGAGATGCCTCTTTCTTCCCTTTTCCGGTGGACCCTGGAGCAGGTTCTCTGTTATCGGCTCTGCTTGTGTGGAGGAGTGAGGCCCAGTGAGGCCTTGTGGACCTTGAGAGGCAGAGAGTGCCGGCAGTCACTTGGTGCAGTTCTGCTATCTCAAGGATTTTCTCGTTAGTTCTTTTCAAGATTTTCTCATTAGTTTTTATTGTTTACTCCTGGGTTTCTATTGTGTACATGTGTTTTGGATTTTTATTTTCTCTTTTTCCCTTCGGGGCAGGGGGAGGTGTTCGGGGTCCCCTTCTCCTGGGTACATAGTGTTCTGATTGTATATAAGTGTAAATACACGTGTATATAATTGTACAGCTTTGGTCTGCTCATTTCGGCATTTAAGTGGCTTTTCCCTTCTCCCTTTCCCTTGTGAGACTGCAGAGGGTGGGGGGAGGAGAGAGGCTGCGAGTTGTAGGGTTTGAGCATTCGGCAGAGGGGTCGGATCCAAACCATTATAACATTTCACTTTCTCCCCCCAAGCTCTCTTCTGTAAAGGGAAGGCAAACCTGGCTAGCAATCTTCCTCACTGTGCAGAGGACACAGGCACTGGATTCACTTTCCATGACAGATTTTGGAGAAAGAGGGGGACAAGAACTGACTATCTTGACCAACAGTTCACCCAAGAACTCAGGAACAGCATCTTCAGTCTTTGCTCCACTAATTTGCTCTCTGGGACTATGCTTAGCATCACTGAGCAGCAGCAGGTGCACAGTAAAGTCCGCAAAGGACCACTTACCTCTTCAACAAATCTACCAGCCCCTGCTGTCTCTGGGCAAATCAGAGGGAAGAACATGAAATGTAACAGTGCAGGTAAGTTCCTGAGCTACTGGCCTTCATTTATCTGTTCTCTTATGAATGTCAAAAACATCATGGGATCCCTTCCAGCCCTCACTATACAGTCATATCTTCATTTTTACCTCCAGAAAGCTGAGATCCCAAGAGCCTCCAGAGACTGATAAAGCAATGCAGCCATGAAAGGGGGAGGTATGCTTAGTCTTCAGAGATTTAAATTGCCTTATATTCTTTGTCACAGACAAGTAAGCAAATAAGTAATTCTCACAGAACTGAAACCACACAGAACTGCCAACTGTTTTAAATCCATAACTTAAAGCATTTTAATAAAAACAAAGCAAAATACATTTCATAATCCGTCCACTAGCACAATGTATAAAAACTTTTAAATAACTTTAATATTAGTCACAAAATACAGCACTTTGTATAAAAATAGCGGTATGCACACTGCTAAAAGATAATGTAAAACCTCTCTGAATAGGCCATGCAAAGACATTCAGCTTTGACCTTTAAATTTTCATGCGCTTTTTGGATCTGCTATTATACTTTATTCCTTCTCACTCTGCTTGGGAGGGTTTTGTGCCAGCACCTGGGGGCCACCTCCCCCTCCTCTCCACCCTGCACACAATGCCTTGGCAAAAGGTTTTGGAAATAGCTGGCAAGTTTAAGGTGCATCATGTTGGGCATCTCAGTGGCCCAATTTTCACAGCTTACACTTCAGAAAGTGCTCAATATCCATGTCCTTCTCCACGGACACCTCACCTTGGTCACTGAAAACCTTCAGTTTTTCAGCCAGTACCTCTCCAAATTACTCCTGACCCCTGGAGCACTACAGTACTAAAACTGGAAGCAGAAATCTAGACACCCAGCCTCAGTTCCACTGCAGGAGGCAAAATGCCACAGCTGCAGCACCATTTCTGCACAGATGCGCCTCTGCATTTGATAATCCTGAATTACTCACACACCAGATTCACTGAAGCCTGTCCATTCACATTAACAACTCTAGGTAACACACACAAAAGGACTAGGAGAATTTAGTTTACAGAAAGGAAGGTATAACTGACAACAGCATTAACATAGGAAAGAAAGATACTAAATATAAACTGTTACGTAAACAGTCTGTTATACTGTGGTTATGAGACATAAGAATGTAACTGCCAGAGAAGGGGACACGTGGAACAGAGAAAGAGATGATATGGAGTATATTTTAGTTAAGAACAAAAAGATGTCAGATAAAGAAAGAACACCCACCCAGCTTTCATCCCACATCCTGACACACAAACTATAAACAGGATAAAAAAGCAACCCTGTTTTCTTCATTTCTACAAGCCTGGGCAATCCTTGCACCTTTATACTACCACCTCATACAACTTAAGACCAATAAAGGTAACAGAGACAGCAATCCAATCCAGTCATCACCTTTGTTTCCTGAGTCTACATAAAGACAGAAGGGCACTGTTGGTTGAAAACAGTCCCTGCTGCTAACACTAGCAGCAGCACCTTTTAAGATGTGCCACCAAAGACAGCAGCCATAGGCAGGGAGAGATGCAATGCTCTGCTGGGCAAAGCAAGAAAGCACTTCCTTCTGATGTTTTCAAGTTTGCATTTTAAAGCATGCTCTTCTAAGAAGAAAATAAGGAAAGCTTAGTGATTTATCATCTCAGATAATACAGCAGCAAACCCATCTTCTCCAGTTTAAAAAGATCAGCTACATTATCTTAATGCACCAAATCTGACAGTTAAAAAAAACATTCCCATAATAAGCTGTCCCCTTAACTTTACAAGTCACATCACTAGAGCAAGCCTCTTATTGAAGTGTCAGAAGCAGAGAAGCTTTTATCAGCACTGAAAATCCAAATAAGAACACAGGCCAATCTTGCCAATGCATAACAGAAAAGTAGTTTAAAAGGCTTTATGGGGAACTGGCTGGAAGTCACTGGTTTTGGTGGCATGCGTCATCGCTCTGCGCTTGGCAAGGCGGGACTTGGACGGAGGAGAAAGCTTCATGGAGCACACAGCATGGGCAACGTTCTCCTGCTCTGCGCTGAGTTCATTCTCGTGCTGAGACAACTGGCGGTTAAGGGCTATAGCCTCAGCGGCAAAAAGTGTCAGGTCTTTTGTGCTACTGTTCCTTTGAAGGGAAAAAGAAAAAGCAGTTACAACACACACACAGGCACTTCTGCTCAACACTCCTACTCTGCTTACCCTCAGAGCAGAGTATCTATTTTGAGGCAGATTTATTTCTCCTATTAAAACTTTGACACAGAGGCAAAATGATGGTTAACATTTGCATCTCTTCTGATTTTGAGGACCAGCAAGAGATAACAAAAACATTCTGGGATTTTGGAAACAGCCACAGTCCTTGTCCTCGTTCTGCCAAGGACTTCCAATGTAAACCCAGGAAGCCACCATAGATGCCAAGCTTAACTTCTACATGTTAAAAAAGGATGGGCAATGGGGCAATACTGCTGGCTGTTTCCAGAAACTGCTATCCCACTATAACTGCATACTTGGCTCAAGAAAACTAATTTCTGATGGGAAGAACCACCTGGAATCACCAGTGGTAGACACAGAAATAGAAATGGAGATGCGAGACTCTGTCTCTCTAGCATATAGAATCTGCCATCAAACCACTTTAAACGAGGCTTGCCCTGCTCACAGTTAAATTGATACTGTGATTACCACCAACTACAATGTCGGATCTGCATCTGTGTACATGATGATTATTCACCCAACAGAACGTGGTCTCTTTGGATAATACAAGCCTTTATGCCTTTTTTCACCTCCTGGGCAGCAAACTGCCAAACCCATAGTTATTTCCTGTCTAAGATTAGCACTACACTGCAGGAATCCTCTCCAATGCCTTTCCCACAAACAAGCAAGATTAGTTCATAAAGAAAAATCACAGCTTTGATATTTCTGATGCTCTTAACAAAATTAATGCTGCACATTTATGAAGTTCCACTCTCAATCAGGGATCTTGCATGCTCTGATTTGCCATTTCCTACCTCTCCCCATTCTTTCAGTAATGATTCTTTGCCAAGTTTATAGATATTAAAAAAAAAATACCTTTGAAGAACTTGAGGTGTAGGTAATCCCCTTTCAGGAGCCTGCTAGAAGAAGCAGTTAAGAAAAGTTAGCTATATTTTAGTAGCTGGGAACCAAGCTTAACCAAGAAAGGCAACTCCCCTGCATCTTTACAAATAATGGATACTGCATATAAACCAATTTACTGTGGGTTTAAATTCACATTTCATTTCAGTCTACCCTCACAAGAAGATGCCAGTTTGCAGGTGTAAGACTGAAGCTGTGGAAACTCTCCTGAAGACAAAACATTTCTTTCCTGAACTAGCAATACTGAAGCAAGAGAAGACATTGCTGTTCAGTTAAAATCTTATCTGCCAGCATTCTGCATTACTGTATTAAAGAGTAACACAATAATTTGTGTACTGCAGTGCTTGGTATTCACAAGAAGGCCATTTAAAATCCATAAAATGATAATTAAAAAAAAGACAACAAACACTTAAAGCTTGACAGATTCATCCAAATATTTACCACACAGAGCTCCAGAAAGAATATAGCCATTGTATCCCATTTAATTATATTAAGATAAAAGCACTAAACCATGCAATGACTATTAAAATCAGAGAGACAGGAAACAGCTTGTTTGTCACTTTGGAAGAACCACAACCCTTAAAAACATATAAAGGGGGATACATACTCCTTGAACCCATGAATGCTGCAAAACTTGAGCAGCACTAAGTCGTTCTTTGGCATCACGAACCAGCAACTTTGATATGAGATCTTTGGCCTCAGATGATATGTGCGACCAGTCCTTCTCAGGAAATTCATACTTGCCTTCCTGAATGCTCTCAAAAAGCTTGTTCTAGGAAAGGAAAATTTCTTTAAATTAAACAGCATCTAGAGTGCAACCAGAAGACTTCCCAGACAAGATTCTTCTCAATTTTATCCACGTGATGCAGTGCATGACAACTGAAACCACCCAGTCTCCTTATGGAGTCAATGGAGAGTTGACAGGCAGCTCCACAGTGGAGTTGGAACTGGGCGATCTTGAAGGTCCCTTCCAACCCAAACTATTCTATGATTCTATGTTAACTGCTGCACTACAGACACAGCTCTTTACTGCTGGCATTATGGCAAGTCGTACACCTTAATTTCACGGTGCAAACTAGACTCTCCCACACATGCCCAGGACATGCGCATTCACCTGGCAAACTCTGCAGACTTCTCCTCTATCCCAACCACAGTCCGTGCCACAGTTGCCCACAAAAGGAGGGTAACCGCTGAGCATGATGTACAGAATCACTCCCAGGCTCCAAAGATCACACCGCTTATCATAGAACGTGGCCTCCTCCGTGAAGACTTCAACCACTTCAGGTGCCATGTACTCTGCAGACCCACACTAGGAAACCGGATTCAAGCAAGTTTTCAAAAGGAGGGTCAAAACAAAACAAAACTCAGGTTTATCATTTTCCTCTCGTAATAGCAGGCAGCTTGGTTTAAAAGCAGAATTTGGCATCAGGGACTACTAAAGTTTATTGCTAGCTCTCACTCTAGGTCTCATTCTGTCAAGCCAAATCACAACTGCTGCATTGCTCATACGTTAAATGGAATTTCAAAAAGTTTTAAATGTTTTGTGAGCATATTGCAAAGGAAAAATAATATATTTCAGGTGTATGGACTAGAGAGATCTAACAGAAGGCAAAAGAGTTCCTACTCTTCTTCTGCAGAACCATCAGCTATTCCAAATGACTCTATGATCCTTTAATAGGGTCAAAATATTAATTTTCATAGTTCAGGATTTTAGATCTTATCCATTAGTTATCAGGATTTTCAGAAAGTGAAAAAGTATCACAGGAGGCAGTATTTGTAGCAAACTTCTGCAGAACTGTCAGATTTTAATTTCACAGCAATGCCAAAAGCACAACACTATAGTTTTCCAAAATAAAGTGTATAATAAAGCTACACACTGATTACAGAGTTTGTATTGCACTTAACTCATGGATCTTAGCTACAGAACCCAAATAAGGGGAAATGAACACAAAACTAAGATTCAAACTTAGTTGGTAAGCACAGAAAAAAAAAAACTCCAGTAAAAGCTTCCTCAGTTAATGGGTAAGAGACAAAGAGGACCAATGTGTTACTTTTCGGCCAACACAAGAATACAATGAACTCCTGTGCTTTTGTATATTTTTATGACGGGGAATCTAAGACAGTATTACCATACCACACATATACCTGCTTTAAATGAACTATTCACCACTGAGCGGAGTTGCAGTAAGCCCTCTGGAAGCTTCCTCTGGAGATAATGAAAACTGTTTTATCGTAGAAGGGAAAAAGCACCAAGCCACAGTAGTCTCTTACCGGTGTTGTTAATTCAGGAGTAGTTATTGGAGTACATGCACTGTTCAGCTTCACCCCACTACCAAGATCAAAGTCACATATTTTTACTGGTGATACCTAAAACCAAGGACAAAACAGTAAGAGATCCACAAGACCAGGACTACTGCAATATATATTAATACAGCACTATATGGAAAACCCCACAACAAAAACTAAGTTGTTTTAGCAGAAGGGCTAGTGAAACCCAGTCTCTTACAGGTATATTCCACCCATTGCATTTGCCTCCTCTGTCTCTGTTGCACCCATGTCCCCAGCATCTGACTCTATTACATCAATTTTTCACTTGGCTAGGCAAGTGCTAGCACATATTGGGGCAGTCTGGAAACTCAGTGACGTGCCCAGCCTGCCTGTAAACGTTACCTGTCCACCTGGGTACTGCCAGAGAACAGACGAGATGCTCAGTTTTAATTGCCATGCTCTCCCTAAGAACAGTTGGCTTTTTATCTCCTAGATGCTTGCACTTTAACAGCTCACAGAAGAATTTACTTTGTCTTTAGGGCTTCAGTTCTGTTAAACTTAGTTGAACATCACTAATGGGTTCAGAAGTCTTCCAGAAGATAAAAACAGAACACAAGGGTTGTCTTTAGAAACCAAGTTAAAAAATACACTTCAGAAGGTTAAGAGGCCAGAGCAGCACCTTTTCCGGAGATTCGCACAGGATGTTTTCAGGCTTCAGGTCCCTGTGAGCAATACCTAAACAAGAGTAAAAACGTTCACTGGAGAAGGTACTCTGCTGTTTTAGCTCTCATTACTTCTCTTTATTAGAAAGTGGCCTGGGAATTATTCTAGACCTGGGTTTGTTACACAGCCCCCCCTTAACAATACTGCAAATAATTAAATTTCAAAGTGTGTTTGTTACAAGTCACTGTTGCATCCTGCTATGCCTTTATCATCCTTAAATGTACATGAGATTCAGTCAAGCAAATAAGAACCTGCTAACACTGGAACTTTCTGGCTTAGCCCAAATTAATTACTTTAATTAAAACCAGCTCATTGGCATGACTGACCCGTAGTAAAGTTTACTGACAATTTAGTCAAAAGATTTTTGTAGTTTCTACAGTAAGGTCCTTCCACAGCAATCAGCTGGTGGTTTGCTGAACTCCTACCAGCACAGACAATACTTGAGACATTTTCCCCAGCTAAATCCCCTGAGTTCTTGGGTAAAAATATCATCCCTTTAATGGTGAGGTATGTACTTACTCCTGAAGTAAAATGAAAGGGTTTGGTTGGAGATGCAGACAAAAAGACTGAAGGAGAACAACCAAAGGGTTTCTATATTCACTCAACTGCTATCAGAACAGAAAAACCCAACAGGGAAACTCAAAGTTATCTGCCTGTTATATTCACAGGCAAAGGTGGCTCTATGTTGTCAAAGCAGTTCTTCAAATGCCTAAACACAATTTCTGGAAGTTCTCCATTTAATAAGATCAAACTTAATGTGGAGGCAGAAAAAGAGAACTAAATATTAAATCAAATGAGCAGCTTGGCTGTAATTTAACTGCATTCTAGCTTTGCTTAAAAAAAAAAAAAAACGACACTTCTAGCACACTTGATACTACTTCAGAGTATGAGAAAAAAAAAACCCACCATATTCCAGATAAAGGACTTTCTAATATTTTTAATTCAGCACACTCCATGAGATATGGCTTGAAACATAACATTAATAGCATAGCACTGATCTAAAGAAATCAGAGCTTTCATAAGGATGCAGCTCACATTGCTTATGCCAGGAAGATGGGAAACACTACAAAGATGGCCCGTGCTGACATTTACAGCAAGGCTGACAAAACTTCCAACAGTTGGCTTGGCTTGCACTGTGAAACCCAACAGCACTTTTTTGTATTATAGTTTGAATTCAAATGTCTGATTACGTAATATTTTATTTTGCAGTTGCACACAGTGCTGAGAAAAGAAAACAACTGCCTCTAAACACTCCTCCAGTGGATTATTAGCAATGAAGCACACATATTGCAAGTGGGTGTAAGGCAGTATTATCATCCAGCTGAGTTTTAAACTACTCCTGGCAAAAGAATTAGTTGTCTTCATTCAAATTTTTTAAACATCTAGCTATAGCACTTTGCTGTTAAGCTGTGCAATAAAACAGCTTTAATTTCCTGTTTACTTTAGTGTTCTGTATGCTACTTACTAATTACTTTAATGTCACACAGAAGAATCATAAAGAGAACAATAAAATAATAGGGGATGGTGTTGTAGCTGATTCTGCAAGCTGTGTTCCCACTGTACCAATTTATAGCAAATGACAAGAAAGGAAGCGGATTGCTACTCTAAAGCCATTTTAATGAATCATTCCCATCTTGTATGGGGAAAAGGGAATTAAAACTAAAGGCTGAGGAACTACAGAAAGATATTAGCTGAGGCGATGTTAAACTTGCTTGAACAGGATTCCTAGACTTTCAGCTGTTAACCAACCTACTACAGTCCTAACACATCAAATAAGTATTTCTCCACATGTTCAGCCTGTGTTTAGGCTGATATAATATACTCCTTATTTACCCTATAGCTCAAAGCCAAAATATTCTAAATGCAGGTAGTCAAATAGTACATTTTCTGCAGGTTTATAGTTGAGTTATCACAGATACAGGTTACAGAGATTACCAAACTTAATCTAAACTATGCTTGTTTCCACATTTAAATTAACTTCTGACACCAGTCACAACAACATTCCTCACATTTACTACTTTCTTCATTTCTATTGCATTGCTATACTTCTCTTTACCTAGCGAAGTACCAGGAAGGAATGCTGTGATTCCAACTCAAGTGCATAAGCAGTCCTGTGACTTGGAAGTATTAAACAGTTATTGAACTGGGCCCAGTGCTAAGCAACTTAGACAGCAAACAAAGATCTGCTAAGCATCTGTAAAACCTGGCTAATCATAACAGCAAACTGAATGGAGATAAAAGTTTATCAGAATAAATGACAAAAACACAGCCTCTAATTACATGCCATTCTATTTAGAGCTAGTTACCATAATCAAATGAAAGCAAACATTCACTGAAATTGCTTCATCTACACAAGACTGATAGTTCTAAAATCTTTCACATCACATTCAATACAGATATTCTTGGATGACCTAGTGCACACAGATATTTTGAAATTAAAGGAAAGTAATCTAAAGTAGAAAAAGCAGCAGGAAAACATTTTAATGTACAAGAATCTCTACAAAGAAAACTGCTTTTAAATCTGAGCAAATCACTAGTGAAACGAGGACACCTTCAAACAAGGATTATTGTTCACTTGTAGGTGTCTCAACTCAACAGTGAGAGCCTAAATGTGGAGACCAAAACCTGCTACGAACAAAGAGGTTTTGTAACCAGCAGAGTTCTGGATAAACACTGAAAAGCATCTCTGTGGACCAAAAAAAGGAGAAAATGAAAAAGAATACCAGCTCCCTTTTGAGTAACATTTACATGGTGGCTTAGGTAACAAGAACAAGCAAAATGTTAATTTTCCCTGGATGCCGATTTAACTTTTCCTCTTCAATAGACTATATTATCTTAACACAGATGATTACATTAACTACCACGTTATGAAAATAGTATTATAAAGGAAAATTGAACAAGTCACCTGGCATTACTATATATAGAAATGCTAGCAAAGTCTGACTACTTACACATAAAATATGCTCCATAACCTAAGTGTACAATATCAACCAGCAAAGATAGAAAAAGCCTTCTCTTACCTTTTGTATGAAGAAAATCCAGAGCAGAGGCAATATCTCTTACCACTTTGCTAGCTTCTCGTTCATTGAAGTGCTTCCGCTTTTGAATATGGGCCAGGATTGAACCTGTCGGAATAAAAGTGAAAAGGGAAAACCTTAGTCTGAGTGCTGCCTGAGCTGAGAAAAGCCTTTGTCAATATGAGCACAACAATGCAATAGCCACTACTGGTCTTCCATAAAGGGAGAACTGATCTCAGTGTGAACAGGGCCAGAAGTAATTTAGAAAAGTTATTTTGCAACTAACACTCTGTGCTAGTATGTTTACATAGCAGAAAATCAAGTGTCACAATCCCATGTTTTTACATTAAAATAGCCTCAGAAAATAATGATGAACTAATACCAAGTATAACGAGTCCATAACCTCATTTCTCACATTTTATAACAGCCTTCCACAGCAGGCAACCTCTGAGGGCCGAACAGGGGAATGACTAAGAAGGAAAAGGTCCAACTGAACAGCTTCAATACTTAAGCACGCTAGAACATAATTTGCAGGCACTGCAGTCCTTTAGTTAAAGCACAGCATGAGAAGCAATCCCTTTTTGTTGTCCCAGCATGACTGGTCTTTTTCCCACAAACCACGAACTTGCTAATAGTACTAGTAAAGCTTAAAGACCAGCTAAGGATGTGTGTAGCACTTCAGCAAAACCTACCCTCCCCTAGGTCATGGGTGGCTGTGGTCGAACTAACTCTCTTCATTCTGTGTCATGTGACAATTGAAACCTTGCACTTATAAAGTCAAGTATACGTGTTTTTACGTCTCTCAACACCATGAAAATAAAGAGGTATTCTGCCTTTAAATACACATTAAAATTCCCACTGACATCAAGGTAAGAGTCACACACTGACTTAAGGCAAAATCTGCCCAGGGACATGAAATCTGACAAGACCTCTCTTGTGAGACCTCATCAGGAGTACTGTGTCCAGTTCTGGAATCCTCAACTTAAGAAGCACACGGAGCTGTTGGAAGGGGTTCAGAGAAGTGCTACAAAGATGATCAGAGGGTTGGAGTACCTCCCATATGAGGACAGGCTGAGAGAGCTGTGATTGTTCAACCCAAAGAAGAGAAGGCACCGAGCAGATCTTATAGCGACCTTCCAGTACCTGAAAGGGGCCTACAGGAAAGCTGTAGAGGGACTGTTCATAAAGGTTTGTGGTGATATGATGAGGAGGAACAGGTATAAACTGGAGAGGGGCAGATTTAGGCTTGATGTAATTTCTTCACCATGAGAGTGGTGAGGCACTGGCACAGGTTGCCAAGGCAAGCTTTGGATGCCCCATTCCTGGAGGTGTTTGAGGCCAGGTTGGATGGGGCTTTGGGCAGCCTGATCCAGTGAGATGTCCCTGCCCATGGCAGAGGAGATGGAACTGAATGGGCTTTAAGGTTCCTTCCAACCCGAACTATTCTATGACCTCTCAAATAGGAACACACTGAAGGACTGGTAGCTTGGAGGTAGAGCTCCACTGGTATCCCTTTAACAAGGGATAATGGGAGGTTTGATTCCCTTCTTTAAGTGAACTCCACCACCTTCTCAAAAGATTAAAAATGTCTTTAAAAAAACGATTACATGTAGTTCATAGAGATCCAAGCCCACTAAATAGTCTTACTATTGTCTTCCATCTTCTTACTCAGAGAGCATTCCTTTATAAAAGAAATCAGGCAGAGAAATTCAAGAAGTAATTGTCATTTGTTATTAGCCTCCAGTACAGTAAACAGATCTCAGTTGATTTTATTTTTATTCTTCGGTTCTAGATGTGGAAGTCTCCAATTCTCTATTGCTCAATTCCTATTCTTATACCATCAATGTTGTTGCCACTCCTCCACAGCGAGGATCCAGACAGGAAACAGGAAAGACAATCAAAAAAAGGAAGATGGGCGAAAGACTCTTTGGATATGCTTTGACATGACAAAAGACTCCTCAGATACACACAGATATGCTGTGTCAGATGACTGGATGAAGGCCACTTTGGATCAGGTTATCAGATTTCAAATACAGAAGGTTTCCCTTGTCAAGAACACCACTTTCTAAGCCTGCTACAGATTTCTTAAGGACAAGGGAGTTCAAAGGTTTTTCCTGGTATTGCTGTTCTTTACACCTTTAGAAAGTAATAACAGTTCTTGAATTTCGTTTCCATCCCTGTGGAAAAGATGTTGCAGGAAACAATACTGAGCCACCTGAAGTGCTCTTTTCACTCTGCAGTTTTATTTCAGGTTATCCTTCTGAATAGAGCTAGTGTTCCAAACACTCTCAGCTAGGTTATATCAATACCAACAAAAGTACAGTCTACAGACTATACAGTCAGTCGTCATAAAGGAATCCCACAAACAGAACAGCAGGGCACTCCTGCCACAGTTGCTTCCATCTCTGCAGTTATTCATCAGAGAGAAAGCATCACACCTTAAAATTCCCAAGCATTTCTAACAAGTTCTTCATTTTCTGCTTTAAAACACTGAGACAAACAGGACTGGGATAATGCAACGAACAATGCAGGTATTGCACCGTACCTCCTCGCAGCTTCTCAAAGACAAGGTAGTATCTTGTGTCATCTTCAAAAAACTCTATTAACTCCAAAATGTTCCTTGGGAAAAAAAAAAAAAGAGGAGAAATGGAAGAAACAGGTACAAAGTATAGGCAGAACAATGAAGAGTTTCAGCATGGATAATTGGGAAGTTCCAGAAGTAACCAAAAGTAACAGTGCTAATTAAACAAGTTCCTTCAGCCGCCTCTGGCATTAAAGCCAAATTTCAGTCAAGAGTTGGAACTATTAGTAGAGGAAACGCTTCAAATATGAAAATGAGAAAGGCCTGTGAGAGTTCTACCATTCAACTGACAGGAAGATAACTGGTAATAGGTTGTATTTAATAATTCAGAACATTGCATTTGTGCTGAAGGCAAGAACAAAAAAAATAATTAAATTGGCAATCTTTCTCTCTGGAAATCACAAGGCAGAACACACAGAGCTCAGAGGAGACAGGCATCTGTCAACATGACATTAAATCCAGCATATCTGTTATCATTTTTAGACTAACTCCTGTTTAGCTACTGTACAGTCTTTGCAGTGCAACACAAACACCCCATGACACCTTGAGAATGTCAAATGTGTAAGTCATTTTTCTATACTTACAATACACACAAAATCCAAATTCTGCACATGGTCGTGACAGCTTGAGCTTTATATCGGTCATGAACTGGATGAACATCTGCCCTTAACCACACAGAACAGAGATATTATCTGCTTCTCTACAGCACAACTTCTCTATAACCCATCAGTTTCGTAAACAAGTTTGGTTTTAAATTATCTTTAAGTGTTGTACTAAAAATTTGTAAAAAAGGCTCAATATGATCTCACAACTATAGTACAGATAACAGCTGTTGCTTAGATTCTAGATTAACAGAGACATTTAAAGGAGTAGTTTGGCTTAAACTCATCACAGAGCACACTGTCACTGGCTCTGTAGGTTCTTCCTCTGTTTCAGACAGGAGTAGAAGCTTTAAAATTACTTCCTCCTGTGGCTACGTGAAGTCAGCAGACATCCAAATGAAAAATAAATTAGTTTTTGGCTGCTCTAAGAGCTCCAGTGCAAAGGCAGGAGGCTGACACAAAGAGAAGGACAAACCACACGTTAAGGAAAGGAACAGCAAGACTCTTCCTCTCAACAGTAGCTGGTATCAGGTGAGCTTTTGCCAATGGTGAAATCACAGGGGCGAATGTCAAAATGTTAATTTCTCATTCGGACAGAAGTCATGCATCACTGAAGCACATTCAGGCTACACTGATCTGTTTGCTAATCAAGTCATGACTTATAATTTGTAAATACTTCCCCAAATTTTACAGGTAAGAGAAGGATAAATTCTTATTTAGAATGGGTGAAGTCTAAATTTCAACTGGTTTTAAGGAGACTACTGCAAAGCTCCTAACCTAGTCAAACAAGAGGCTTACAAATTTGAAAACAATATTCAAGATACTTTAAATTAAAAAATAAACATAAGACTCAATACTTACTTGTTACCCTGACACTGGTACAGAGTTTCTATTTCACGGAAAACCCGACTCCGACTATGCCCAGCACTTTTTTCAATGATCTGTGGAAAGAGTTAGAGCTTACATTTGAAAAATTACTGCAGGAACTGTGTATGTGGCTCTGGAATTAGATAACTGATCAAAAGCTTGAATCTCAGGCACGCCTTCCAGAGAGAAATACTCCACCTTTGTTTAATTTTCCATCTGTCATTTATTTACAGTATCAGCAAAGTTCTGGGAGGCATTCAAAGGACAAGAGACGTAAGGACAGGAAGAGAAGAAAGGAACTAAATCCAAGTCACTGACCAGTTACCACAAGCTTTTTCTTGCACAGTTTTAACTCTGCAATGTGCAGAAAAGGATATCCTTTTCAGTCCTAACAAAACCACATTTGAGTCACATCAAACACTGACTAGTCAAAAAGAAGAGACTTGTTATGATAGGCATTTAAGTAGAGAGTACTAAAATCATCACAAAATGAGAGTTTGGTTTACAGTGCAAACTTCACGGAGACACAACACTAGCTAATGAATTAAAGAAAATATACATTCCATCTCAGAGCCCTTCTGTACAACTGAAGTCACCCTCCTTCAGACAGTCCACAAACTGAAAGAGGACAAGGACAAGAGCTTTCACGGAGACTGAATGGTTGCTACATTAACTGGAAGTTCATGACATCACTGCAAATACTACCACCATCTGTATCCAGTATCAGTTTCTCATTTTCACTGGCAGAATTCTCTGGTACAGAACGGAAAACCATCCACCAGTACTACATGGAAAGCTTGCCCTGAGATCTAACCATCACACAGTTATTTACTGTCTGTGAATTCTGTCTGTGGATGATATACCAGTTTATTCCAGACGCACAATACTTAAGGCGACAGATGTCTCAATGGTTATAAAGTAGGCTTGTTTCAAACAGCAAACATTTTCTAAAAGCTTTTGCTATTACCCACTCTATTATGAGCTTTCACTGAAATACCAGGAGGGAGAAGCTACAAACAGAAGTGCTTTTTATTCTATACTTACTTTGACCGCATACTCCTTTCCAGTTTGGAGGCTGACAGCACCCTGAACTTTGGCATATGCTCCCTCACCAAGAAGCTCAGCAGTCAGCTTGTACAAGTCTGCCACAGAAATTCAAAATAAAGGACTCAGTAGCCAAAGCATTTTTATAAATAACAACAAGAAAAGCTATTTATCTGCTAAGCATCCTTCATATGACAGCAACTGAAAAAATTCCCTTGATAATGAAGACAGAAAATAGATTCACGCAGTATTATAGTAAATGGGCCAGTCTTAATTATGTCTAATTTTTCACTACCCTCCCCCACATCTGGCTCCAGGAAAATTTAAAGACTTCAATCCAGCACCAAAATTAAGTATTTTTGTACAAGAAACATTTTCTATCTCAGCAGTTGCTAGGACCTCATCCACCTTACAGTAGTAAGCAACGTTTACCTAAGAAAACTGAGAACAGACGAGGGGAAAACAGACCATTACAATTAAAAGCCTAGAAGTTGCTACCAACCTTCAAACTTCCCAGGGACTTGATCGGTGGCTCTGGTTCTTTTTTTCTTTTTCCTTTTCCCACTGTCTGCTATGGGGAGAGGCTGACTGCTAACCATCTCTGCGTGGCAAAGATAAAGGTAACTTTAACACATAATAAATTACTTAAGGAGAAAATGAGCATGCTCTTGTCTGTTTACGTTCTTAAGCTACCCGAAAGTTTCTCTGCTTGTCTTCATCAAAGGCTGCGAACTCTCCCCGAAATATCAGAGAAAACCTAAAAATACAATTTGGATCCTAATTAACAGCTTTGGGAAGGGTTGATAAACGTAGAAACAGAAGAAAATAGCTATGCCACCTACACTCAATCCTCCTCTCACAGCACAGTAAGGCAAAGCATAGGAATAACCTTGTCAACAGCCACCATGAGCTACCCACAGCTCTAACAAGGGCACTATTCTTTAAGATGTGCTCTTTTACAAGTAGACTTTTTTCCCAGTCAGCTTAAGAAAATGAGCTTCCAAAGCTGGAGGAAGATGTTGGGAAGCTTCAAACAATGCAGTGAAACAAAGTAACCACAGGATTTAACAGGTGAAAGGAGTGATCTAGGTCAGTTTATACTGCTGAAAGACGAGACAAAAACCCCACTTCTCACAGAACCATGATGTGTCTTTCTAAACCACAGATCAGTGGACAACTTATGCTCCAAAACAAGCACTCTTCACGGCATTTGGATATTTTTTCCTGCATTACTATCTGCAGATATCATAAGAGCTTAGTCAGAGATAAGAATTTACTTATGTGAGATAATAAGGCAGAAAAAGAAAACACAGCCACATATTCTTACAGGAGTAAATAGAAATGTTGCCATACACTTCCTCTACCAGCAGCTGCTTCACACAGCTAAGGTATCTTCAAAAAGGTTAAATGATTCCACACTGCACTCACATGAGAATTTCTCTAACAGTCACGTTGCGCCAAGTTGGCCAGTTAAGATTCACAGCCCAAAGTCTTTAAGGCAGTAGCAAAACACTACTGTGACATTTTACAGTGAGGAAGATTTCTAAATAAGCTCACAATTAAAGACCTTGTACTACAGAAAAAAAAAAAATCATCCCTAGAAGTGGTGTAATCATGAGGACACTGGTAATGAAAGAAGAGCACGTCCCAAAAACAACCACAACTAAAAACTTCCGGCAATTCTACTTTATTAAAGTAGAGCCTTTGGCAACAGCAGGTTTTCTGCCTTTTACTGTTTCTAAAGTACTCTTAAAACACAGGGGAAGTTCTGAGAAAGAAAATATTACACAACAATCTACCAATACAGAAATACTTTTTTGTTTCTTTATTGTATTTTTCTTGTCAATACCTGTCAGTAATGGCCATTACGAGTGTCGCTTAGAACTCACACCTCGGAAAATTTAAAACAAGTGCTATTCTGAAAGTCCTTAACAGGTTACTGAAACACTTATAAATGCATCAGTCAAAGCCTCCAGACAGTAGTAAATCCTCATTTTCAAGTCTTAAGCAGAATGCAGTCAGAAATCCTCACAATGGGTGACATATGTGAGTTCTTAAATACAATAAGAAATATACAGGCATATATTTTACCAACTTAAGAAGCAACAGCTTCTTTTTAACTCAAACCAACACACAGAGTTTTGGATTTTAACATAAGAGGCAAGCCTTTGCAAGTTCCATCTCTCACCAATTTCAATTCAGCCTGCATTAGAAGTTACTTGGAACTGGGATCAAAATGACACACAAGAAGCTGCTCAGAGACAGCTGGTCTGCTTGACATAAACAATTTCCAAAAGGTGACAAACAAGTATTTTAATGACCTGACCTTCTGTGAATCAAAAACTCATATCTAGACAGGTTCTCTTCTATTTCAAATATTACGGTTTCAGGGCTTGTCACAGACTAAAAATTAGCAAAAAGACAGGAGATGAATCCTGCATCTTAGTACAGCTGACATTTCATCACAAACATCTCCTGCACTCTACTAGCTGGCTATGATATTTACAGTCTGATGTTAATTAACTCACTTCAATATTTCAATTCCCTTTAGTCTGACTCAATTCTTAAATTACAGAGAAATGTTTCCTTGAAACCGGGAAGTTCACTAGTCATGCATACAGAAACCAAATTACTAAAAAGTTGACATTTTCAGCCTACAGCCTTGACCAAATTTGCTATCAGACAGGCATGAAATGTTTGCTTTATAAGATTCTTATTACCCTTCTGGTCTGCTACTTCACATCATTGTGCAGTTCACTTCTGCTTTTCCTTTAAAGGTATCACAGCTTCATTCTCATTATTCACATTGTTATAATGAACCAGTACTTAAATAACAGCTGGTATGACAAGAAAATGCCTTTAGCCCTACCAAGCACTTTTTCAAGATTTTTCAAGTTTTAAAAGAAATGCTGTGTTTCTGTGATTGTGCATCACAGCGTTTCTGAAGACACCAACAGACACTGTGCCTCAATCACCCAAGCAAGTCCTGCACGCGGCAGGCAACGGGGGACATCGTGAGCTCTGAGGAACCTCACCCTGCCAGGCACAAAGCTCAGAGACTGGATTAACCGCTCTGGAGGGAAATGGCCTGTGAACACATCAGGTCCAAGACAAATGTCTAAATGTGTCATTTTAAGGTAATTTTACAATGTGACCCAAAGCACTGAACCCCTGCTTCTACCAAATCAACAGAGCACTCGCTTTAAAATCTATCCTGGCTGAGTGCAGGGAAGTGGGAGCAGAATGCTGCTTGGCGTTTGGAGCAGACTAGCCAAACCTTTGCTGAAGAGCACTTCTTACATCCCTCTCAACCTTAATAGTCAGACTATTCTTTGATAACTACCGTCTGACTAGCAGTCTGACAAAAGCTGAAGAAATAGGGAAGAGTTCAAATTCTGATTTGTCCTTTTCCTCCAGTCAGGTTAGGATTAGTGCTCACAGGATAATGTAATCCAGTAAAATCCATATAGCAACTAAAACCAGAGCAAGTTTCTGTCTTAGCTGCAGTCCTGTATTTTATTATCATAACTCAGTGTTGAGGCAGTATTTAACACACGCATTATTCAGAGCCTGTGTGGGAAGTTATAGTTACAGCCTTTTCCCTTTGCTATTGTGGCATCTACAACTATCTTCAAAAGCACAAACAAAACCACTTTTCATAAAAAAGACTTGCCAGCAATGCCAAGTGAAGAAGAAAAACCACAATCACCACAAGTTCAACTTCATTCACATCTTAAATGAGCTTTCATCATGCTTCCTAACACTCCATATACAAACAAGCCAAAACTCACTACCCAAGCATAACTCCCCTCTCATTCTAGTCTGCTTCACAAAGGAAGGAAGGATGTATTTAGAAAACAAGGACACACATGTAGAGGAAGCACTTGGAGAACATAGGACACATGGCTTTTCCTATTAAGATGATACCTTGTTTGTGTTCTTGAACTTAATGGAAGAAATTTTCAGTAGAGAGCCCGGGCACTAACACTTGCTTCAGAACTTTAGCTGGCTTGTTCTGCAGCTGAAAAGGAACACAATCACATTTACATTCAGAAATCACAAGACTATTGTTACTTACAGCTGAGTAGTTCTCAAAGTCTCAAGAGATTGCAAGAAACTGTTGCACTGGGCTTTGTTTGAACACACAGCAAGAGTACATGCCTGCATTAAAGACTTTACAACTCTTAGGCAGAGAATGCAAAACACAGTTATTTCTAGCACTCTGATCATTTCCGCTGAAAAGACCCCCTTGTTGCAGTCTTGCAAAAACAATAGAGAGATTTATGGTACTCACACGTTCTTGTTGTCATAGCATTGGAGAACCATAACAAGCTCAGATATAAAATACAGAACTACTTTTAATGGACAAAAATTACCATAATCCTAACTTAGATCACACTCTGCTGAGACACAGCTCAGCAACTACAGCCGTAACAGCATCAAGTTAAAGCATATCTTGAAATTGTTCTTGAAAGCAGCCAAATAGGTTCTAACAGACCAGGCATCTGAGGAACCATTTTCAATAGCTGAAAATCTTCTCCTGAGAACAGATACCACTAGTGCTGTATTGACTCCTAGCAAGTGACAAACGAGGCAGTGATGTTGAGGTAACACCACATGAAGAGAAGAAGAATCAGGAGCCTCAAATAAAGCCTTCTGTAGATTCACAGACAACAGCCACAACCCAGAATTCAATAGCTGAAACAAACTCATTCTGCTGGCACAGGATGTTTTCAGGCCACTGGGGTGGTACCTAAAGAGCTGCAATTACTAAAATATTACTGCCCCACAGATACTGCAAAAACAAAGCGAAGCTTTTTTATTCAGACTGAACAAAAGCCCACCAAGATCTCTGATGAGGCTTTTCTAATTGAAATTTTAAAATACTATTTTGACTAACAGAACAACAACTGCACCTTCTGAACAGCATCCAGCTTAACTGTCAATTTATGCTCATTTTCAAAGCCATTGTTTACTTGTCCAAACACCTACTGACAGACTGAATAAAATAGTGAGGCATGAGTAAGTCCCTCGATTCCACAAGCATGACATACCTGTGACTCTCTGACTTCAAATATAAAAGTGTGTGCTCACATCCCCACACCTCCTCAAAAAAAAAAAAAAAAACAACTTAAACCACCCTGAAGTTTTGGACAAAGAAACAAAATGGAAACTGAATTTCAGTCTTATTTTTGTTGCAACTCAGTATCTCACATTGTTCTTAGGCCCCCCTTTCTATAGGAATCAAAGTCTTGCTGGAGATGCAGCTCATACCAAAACAGGATTTCCTCAGCAGGTGCTGACTCTGCCAAAATCTGCTCATTGTAGGAAGCTCAGAATAATCACAGCTACATTTATAAAGCAACTACATGGTGATTAATTACGCTTGTAACGTTACAGATCAAGGGAAACACAACTTGAAGAGGAAGGACAGCAATTTTTTTAGGACAGCCCTGCGTTAAACCCAGAGGCAGATTATTTTAATATTAAATCTGTATTGCATTAAATAAGAATATTAATCTTAAATTTTAAGAAGTGAGTATTCTTACAGGTCATTCATCTTTACAGTAGCTTGCCATAATTCATTCTTAGTTGTCAGAGTTACCTTCTCATCGCACCTGCAAGAAAAATTTTAGTATCATTTAACTCATTAATCTGAATTATCCATGGAAGAAGAGGAACTTAAAAACATTCCAATAGTTTCCCAATACGACACATGAGCATTAACAGTTTAAAATGAATGCCCAAAAGTCCGCAGGAAGCCTGACCAATGCGATTTCATGAAACAGCAAGCCTGAGAAAAATTATCAATTCTGTCTTATCACGGGCATTACTGTGACACCTACACAACATAAAACATGACACAACCCTTCCAGAATCCTTCACACTGCAATTCCCTTCTGTCACATTTCTACAAGACCATGATCACCTCAGCTTCTCCACATGCAAGTTGCAGAGTTGTAACTTTTCACAGTCTCAACTAGCCACTTCCCTTGCAAACTAAGTATGGGGTTTCTGAGGTTCTGAGTCAAACCCTCCAGCGATGGGCGGGTCTCATTTTGCAGGAGAGCACAAAGTTATTTCAAACGGATTCCTCCCACCCCAATTTATTACTTCATCACAATTACTACTGGGGAAACAGAGAGAACCTTAACGGAGAGCAGAGCATACAGTGTTCTTTTCCCTCTCCTGTTGGGAGAAAATAGCATATTCTAGCACACATGCTGTAGACACAGGATCTGCTGAGGTCTGACTATGTTTAAAGAAACGCACGTGTGTCTGTGTAAAAGCATTTGTTTTCATTCAGAAGAACTGTTACCATCCTCACTGGAAAGACAAAAAGGCAAACAGACAAGTGTGCTGACCCTGCTATATATTAACAAGTAAGGGCAACATAGGAGATTGAATGTGGCTTAAAAATGCGCAGTAATCTTTTCAACTTCTTGTTCTAGGACAACGTGCCTTTGAGACATGCATGAGAGGACCTAACAGGGTGAAATATTTCACAGGGCTAACAAATAAACATGCATGGTAAGCCTTGTCAGGAACAACATGGCATACACACTGAGTAGTGAACCAAACATCACCTTCCCTCATTCCACATACAGCAGTACAGCCACACAATATATTTAATGATACTGAGCACGAACAGACAGTTCATATTTAACAGCTTCCACCACAGTGCAGTAGGAACTTAGCTGCAAAATTATTTTGAACTCCAGATTACACGTATCCTAAATGAGAAAAGTCCTTGCAATAGTACTTTGACTCAACTACTTAAAGGTTTTCAAACTCCTAGAGCACTTCTAAATCAGGGAGACGGGTAGCAAACAGGTTCTGAGGGCCACTTACTAAACAGTAAGCTGCTTACTCTCTTCTATGTCTGATGGCATCAGAGGACCGTATGCACCACCAGTCAGCTCCTCTAACCCCACTCAGTTCTCCTGCTAGTTTTCAAGCCTAAACCAGAGAAAAACTTCTTAGAAGAACACTTTTAATTTCATACAGATACAAGATAAGCATTTCCTGTTCTTGCTCCACACCCAAACAAATGATCAGATAATGACATTCATCACTGGAAAAGTAGCTACACAATATACTCCCATGTTAACAAGCAGCTTTGTTTTAAGAGGTTAACCTAAGTGTGTACGTGAAGTCTGAAGCAAGATTGATTTTTCTTCTTTTTCCTCCCTGTGCTTTCAACTCCAAAATGAAAAACCATTAAACTCCACTGCATTTTCACATTTGATGTCACACAGAATTTGTACCAGTGTTTTTACTTCTGTCACCAGGAGAGTATTGGAATGAGAGGAAAATCATACAGGAAATAATGTCATGATGGACAACACTCAATGTCAAGAAATGTTCAAGTGTCCATGACGTACACATCCACTTTAACTGGAAGGATGCAGATACCAAAACCAATTACCTTCAGAATTGCAATGGAAGAGGTTCAGCTCCGCACGTGTATTTCACCTTGTTTCCATCCAGCACCTGGAAGGCACGAAGAGGAGCTCTGTTCTGAAAAAAATGCCAAAGTGTGGTTCTTCAAAGTTAATCAGAACATATGCCAATCTCTCCAAACTATCTGTGGGGCAGAAATCTGTATGAAAAAGCAGCTTTTATAAGCAGTAAGGTCATTAAAGGGAGAAGGAGGGGAAAGGATCTAAAGGATGGTTTACTTCTAAACAAATCTGACACTTCACAAACAAATGCCAGTGGTGTCAGGGGAACAGGCTAATTTTTGGCTGTCGCACATACGGCTGAAGCCAGCAGCCAAGCTGTCACCAGGGCTGTGCCACCACTCTGGGTCTGCTTCTCTTCCCTCTCAGCTGACCCAGAAGGTCACCCTGTCCAGGCCAACACAGAGATAAAGTACAGATTAAACTGAGGGGGAAGGAGGGAGTATGTCTCACCACTTTATGCCAGATAGAAAATACAAGAATAAGTAAAAGAAAACTTCTGATTTTGGGGGTTCACTGGTATCACTGTTTCATGCCAGAGAGAAAAAATACAAGACTAACTAAAAGATAACTTCTGATTTTTGAGATTCACGGTTCTCATCATTTTATGACAGATGAAAAATACAAGAATGACTAAAAGATAACCTGTAATCCAACCTAGGAACAGGTTCATTCGCCCTCGCCCGCTCTTCCCTCGCTCCCACAACACCCCTAATGGGAAGCAGCCGTCAGAGGGCTTCGTCAAGAAAGCCCTCGGGCTGAAACACTGCGGTCTGAGCCTTCGGCGAACAACCAGCCCCAAGCAACAGCGAAGCGCCCCGTCCCCGGAGAGGCACCGAACCCCTCCCCGCGGCCGCCAAACACGGGAATCGCTCCCAGGGTAGAACGCGTCTGTTCCTCCACTCGCCGCGGGTCGAAGAGCCGTAGCCGGCGGGGCACCCAGTGGCTCCTGCAGGCACGGCCCGGGTCCCCTCAGGGCTCCGGGTCCCCTCCCTCACCTCCATGGCAGCCGCCGGCGTCCCAGCCGGGGGGGGACAGCGCCTCGGGACCGCGCGCACGCGCGCGTTGGCCACGCCCCTTATTCTCATGACCGCGCCCCTTCGCGGGGCCAGGCCACGCCCTTTCGTTTCTGACCACGCCCCCTCATGCGTGTTGGGCCCCGCCCCTACGTGCCCGGTCACGCCCGTTGTTGTTTTGCTCCGCCCCTTTCCCCGCCCACCCGCAGGGCAGAGTCACAGAATGGCGTGTCGTGGGAGGGACAGGCGGGAGTGATGGAGTTCAACTCTTGTCCCTGCACAGGACAACCCCAGCGTTCACATTGTGTGTCTGAGGGCATTGTCATAGAACCATAGAATCATGGAGTCATAAACCTTGGACACCTCCAGGGATGGGGCAGTCACAGCTTCCCCGGGCAACCTGTGCCTCACCACCCTCAGAGTGAAGAAATTCTTCCCAGTGTCTAGTAGAAGTCTTCGCCCTTCCAATTTAAAGCCATTATCTCTCATCCTATCACTCCATGCCTTTGTAAAAAAGTCCCTCCTCAGCTTTACTGTAGCCCCTTCAGCTACTGATAGGCCACTATAAGGTCTTCCAGGAGCCTCCTCCATGCTGAACAACCCCAACCCTCTCAGCCTGTCTTCACAGCAGACGTGCTAATTCCTCACCTGGGTTCAAAGGAAACATCCCAGAAGCACAGGCAGCTGAACTGCAGGTCCCAGGGCAGGATGGGGGTATGAAAATGGTGTTTTCATGGTATCCTCTCCCAGGATTAAAGTAAGCTTTGGAATTTTCACAAAGCTGGCATGGAAGACTGTGTCCTATGAACAGCAGAAGCATTGAAGCGTTGTTTCCTAAGGATACACCCATCATGTTGGTTTGATGCTTTGATACTGGGCAAGGTGCAAGCCAGAGCAAAGCCACTGCCAGCAGCTCTTCCCCATATGAATCTCTGGAGGCCCATCCAGGTTGAGGATGATCCCGCTTCGCTTTCACCTCTAGGGAGGACATTACTAGTCTTCACACTCCAGTAGCTGCCCGTCTATTTCCACAGCACTTAGAAACATTTTATTCTTGAAGGATCCAGGACTTACATCTGAACATCTTGCCATGTATACTTCCACCTGAACAGAAGTGGAGGGTAATCTCAGAGAGCAGCTCAAATCCATGTAAGCACATTTAGACTCTCAACAACGAGGACTCTGGCAGTTCAGAGCAGATGGTCTCAAACTTTTGTAACCCGTTTTCAAATTGTGTCTTCATGGTTTTTCATTCCATCTGTTGCTGCTTGTTACACTTTCCTCCTCTGGGTTAAAGGGCTCTTATATAACACAGAAGCTTTTATCTGTTGAAGTAGGTGTTCATTCTCAAAGCAGGATGAATACCAATTCAATACTTGAACACTTCTTGTTTTTCTGTCCCTTTTGCTACTTGCAAGATAACCCACCTGCATAACACACTTAACCAGAGGGCAAATCTTGTGTTTCAATTTAGCCTGTTGTACAGCAGAAGGGGGGAAAAAAAGTATTTTGGTTTTCATTTTGTTGTTTTTAACAGAATAGGCATGGAATTTCTAGGAAATGGTTATGCTAATATTTCAGGTATAAGTCCCGTGAAAAGGGAAGAGAAAGCTCCTCCTCAAACAGTATAATTGGTTTATTAACCACAGTAAAACAAGTTGTTCCTCTACATGATTTTTCCTTTTATTTTTTTAATAGCTTTTCAAGTATGTGTCTGCCTTTTACCCGTGCAGCATACGCAGAGAGGATAAGGAGTCATCTATGCTGGCTGTGAGGCAAATAAGAAGTAATTACCAAAGCTAGTTCTGATTTAGCAGTATTACAATTGTTTCACACTACTTTGTCCTAAGTTTTAATATTAAAATTATTTCAGGCCTTGACTAGAATTATTCCTCTCTTATCTGCCTATTGCCAAGCACCTAAATCTATATTTAAGAACCTGCAATCTAGTCTAGTCTGATTTTCAGGACACAGAATATGTACTGTTCCCTCTGCAGTTCAAGGAATTTGTACAGGCTCGGTTTCTTTGAAAATTATTCTTCTCATTTAGGCAATTAAACTAGAGACAGGCTTATGCAATCACATTTGGCAGGATCAAGCTTCTGTGTCATGCTTTTGTTGTGAATGTCCCTTCACCACTAAAGCAAAAAAAAAAATTATAGAAAGAGAAAGAGAGAAAGTGCTATTTCTTTCAGGAAACCTTATGATTCACATGTAACATTATGGGTCATGTGAGATATCTCTGGCCCTGGATGTTGTGTTTCAATGTCCCATCTGGCAAAGCTATTCACAACTGGGGGGAAGGAGAAGTTCTTAAAATGGACATTGAACGTACCCATATGGATGTTTGTGAATGCCAGGATGAGATTTGCTTTTTCTGTAGCCAGAACCATGAGGAGTGCTCACATCTTCACGCAGTGCCATCCCGCTGCCCATTGGGATGGAGGTCCTGGAAAGTTCAGAAAATAATGTCTTTATCAATGACCTGGATGAAGGCATCAAGTGCACCCTTAGCGAGTTTGCAGATGACACTAAGTGTCGATCTGCTGGAGGGCAGGGAGGTTCTGCAAAGGGATCTAAACAGGCTGGACCTCTGGGCAGAGACCAATGGCATGAGGTTTAACATGGCCAAATGCTGGGTCCTGCACTTGGGGCACAACAACCCTGTGCAGTGCTACAGACTAGAAGTCTGTCTAGAAAGCTGCCTGGAGGAGAGGGAGTTGGAGGTGTTGCTTGACAGCCGACTGAACGTGAGCAAGCAGTGTGCCCAGGTGGCCAAGAAGGCCAATGGCATCTTGGCTTGTATCAGAAACGGTGTGACCAGCAGGTCCAGGGAGGTTATTCTCCCTCTGTACTCAGCACTGGTGAGACTGCTCCTTGAATCCTGTGTTCCGTTCTGGGCCCCTCACCACAAGAAGGATGTTGAAGCTCTGGAGTGAGTCCAGAGAAGAGTAATGAAGATGGTGAAGGGGCTTGAGAACAAACCTTATGAGGAACCGCTGAGAGAGCTGGGGTTGTTTAGCCTGCAGAAGAGGAGGCTGAGAGGAGACCTCATTGCTCTCTATAACTACCTTAGGGGAGGTTGTAGAGAGGACTTCTCCCAAGTGACAGGGGACAGGACAAGAGGAAATGGCCTCAGGCTCTGCCAGGAGAGGTTCAGGCTTGACATCAGGAAAAAAAATTTCACTGAAAGGGTCATTGGGCACTGGAACAGGCTGCTCAGGGAAGGGGTTGATTCATCTTTCCTGGAGGTGTTTAAGGCACGGGTGGACGAGGTGCTAAAGGACATGGTTTAGTGTTTGATAGGAATGGTTGGACTCGATGATCCGGTGGGTCTCTTCCAACCTGTTGATTCTATGATTTTATGATATGGGACCCGGGGAACATGTGGTCTGCTGGAGACCAGCAAAGCAAATCTGCTGGAAAGAAGCAGGAAAAAATATTTGTTTCCACTGTACAAGCTGATCACTAAAGGTTGCTTCTGCATGACCCTAGCTCCCTTTTCTGCCCTAAACATCTGCTCAGTCACAGCACAGTGACTTCTTCCAGTCCAGAATCCTTTCTATCCTCAACAGCCCCTCTTTTTTCTGCCAAACTCAGTAGGACCCATTACAAATCCCTCCAGCCCGTTTCCTATGCTGTTCTGCTTCAGAGAGCAAGAGGAAGTGCAAACTATGCGCAATCCCAAATGCGAGGCTCCTGAACAGCCGCTGGAGACACACAGGGCTGTGAGCAAGTAGTCTGACTTAAGTATTATAACTTGGTGTTGATTATTTAGGTGGTGCCCATGCCATCCTTGTCAACACAACCTGGACAAGAGGGGTGAGATCTGATGCTGTTACACATGATGTTTTTATGGTATGTTCTCATTCAGATGAACAGAGCTAAGCTGGCTCTGTCCTGGGGAGCCTTGGGATATTAGCCGGATGAGTAACAGCCTCTCTGGCCAAAGTTCTGGCTGCCACAGTTTCATCCTGTGACACTGTGCATTCTACATCTATCTGCATTGCCTAGGGGTTTAGAGAGTATTTGTATATGGATAAAACAGAAGTCTTTGGGCCAGGAATGAGCAAAGCTTTCAGAAAGTTGATATCTTCATCATACACAATTCGATTCCTCAGACATAAGAGGTGCTGTTGTATGCGAGGTCTGCACTAAAAAGGGAGTATCTCAGACTCTTCTGTTACAATCTTGTGCAGGAGAAGGGGCGGTTTTTAATCCTCCTTTTGCTATAGGCTGGTTACAAGAGAGTAAAATTTAAGAATGTCTGTGGGGTTTAGGGAATATGAAAGCCAGCACCAAAGGGTGTCTTGGAGAGGAAATTGTTAACTACTAGGAATGAAAATAGGAAGATAATTTCCCGTCTGAGTGGCAACATTTTAAAATGCAGCATCCTAGTTTCACTACACTGCATTCCTCTTCTACTTAGGTATGTATTTTTGCATCAGAGAGCAATAATATCATCCAGATTGCAAAGTCAAGCTAGAAGGACTTAGACAAGATGCCAGGGCTGCTGCTTCCAGCCCAGGGGAGAGTGAGAGAGCTGAGTTCCTTACAAGGCCAGTTATGGATTACAGAAGCAATCCAAGGACTGTAAGAAAACAGGTACTCAGAAATGAGCACAGTCACCAAAACAGCAGAACATTTGCCACAATATTAGGAATTGAGGCATTCCATTATCTCTGCCAAAACCAGCACATCCACCCTGCTGGTTTAGGCTGGGATCGAGACCTTGTGCACTTGTTTTCTTCAGCACATGTGAGCACAGAGAATCCCGGCACTACTGGAAAACTGCAGGATGAATTAAGACCTAAGGGAGTGCAGTTCTGACCCTGGCCTCCAGCTGAAGGTCCTAGACTGTCAAGTCTCACATATGCTCACCTGACAGCCAAGTGAACAGGTGGCAAAACACTTGTCTCGCTCATTAGGGCTTAACCCAATGCAATTGGTAACTGGCCTAGTGGATGTGAAATAGGAAATGACAAAGGAGAGGTCTGTTCTAGGATGCCAAGTCCCAGGTGGCACAGCTTCGTTAAAGCTAATGAAAAAATAGCTACTGGAGGATTACACTAATGGCAGTGAAGCTTCTCCTTCTAACACAAGATGAAGAGTCATACAAGTTGAAGAATCCTGAAAGTACGGATCCTCTTCCTCCCCCTCATCATTATTGTTCCCAGCAGGAGGACGTTATTTGCCACCACTTGCTGAGTGTGAAGCAACCCTGTACCCCAGCAGAACCTGGAGCCAATTGTTCTGCAAGAGAAGCCCTACAATCCAGGGTTCCTCCAAGTCCTAAACTTCTTTCAAGTTTTCCACAAAATTACATGATTGAATCAGTGATTACATTGATTACATGAGGAAAAGTTCCAGATTCTTTTAAGAAGCAGTAGTTGTGGAGCTTCTGGGCTCACTTAGGATCCAACAGGATAGTGAGTCTTGCCCTGTGGATGTTAGTAGCAGATGCCGTCACCTGGTATTTCAAAGCATCCAAGTAAGGTCCCTGATTGGAGCTGAATAGTTTGTGTTCCAAGAAATTTGCAGGCAGATCATGCTTTCTTTTTTCCCTGTGGCCACCTTTACAAGAAGAGACTTTCTCATGTTAGAGACCTTATTTGCAGTTGCTATGTTCTGCATCTGTGCAAACATGCAGTAGTCCCCGAAGCACTGCTGGCATTTCAGCTCTGACTCACGGTCTCTTTTCATCAGGGAACTTGAATGCCACACTCTTTCTTCGAGGTTTTCTTGACACTTATGAGTCATTTGTCCTTCCCTGACCTGCACGAGGGAATCCAGCTAACCGGGCTGCACTAGCAAATCTATCAGGCTCCAGAAAGTAAAAACTGCATTCAAGAGAAACACTCTTGCCTCTAGTTGTGAAACTCTGCTACAATCAGCACCTTACCCCAACCCCAAGAAAGCGATTAAAGAATAGATCTAGTGTTATTAACCCATTTCATCCCTTTCTGATCCCATGTGGGTTCATGGTCATTTCTGAGTGTGGACAGATCTTTTAACCCCTGGAAGCAATGGCTTCTCATTGGCTCTTTTTACTCTCTTCACAAGTCTTCTCTTACATTATACAATTTTTCACCAAGAGAGGAGAAATATCTCAGACCAAATCATGTCTTGGTTACTGTGACCAGTCACCCAGAACTCAGGAACCGCACACTTAAGAAAAAGTAATGAGCAAAACTCACTGGAAAAATATCTTCTAGTGGGGTGCTGGTAGAGAGTTTGCAAGAGGAAGATGCAGGCCAACAACATTAGCCTACATCAAGCCACTTTCTGAGATCTCAGCCTCACTGAGACCTGTCAATGCTGCAACTCCCAGGGGAAAGCCATTCTTTAGCTTATCCTGAATGCTGTTTCATTATACCAGTCTTGCTACAGAGGAATCAGGAAAGAATGAAGTACATCAGGCTTATCAATGTTTTTTTTAATCAGGTACAGAACAAAAATGTTTCGACTTTTACTGATTTGTTTACAAAGAAAATATTGGAATGATGTATAAGGTGGTTTTGTGTCTGCTTTGCTCTGTTTTATTTCCATGTAAAAATATACATCTGGTACACAAGATTAAAAAAATACATTTTTCCAACAAAATAAGTGCTTTGAGCACTAAAAATTCACTTGTGCACTTTAATTTTGGCCTAAATATTTACATTTTCTAGCCATATCCCCTCCCTACCCCAAAATGGGCAAACCCCAGGTTATAAACATCAGCTGTCTGGTATACAAAACTTTCACAGAAAAAGGGAAGGAAACACAAACGTAACAGTTCTGTGGCTCAGATAAGTTGATTTTAACTTCCCCAAAACCGTTTAAAAAATAGCTCAGTTATTGTCAAATGAAAAATGGCACAGGGAACACAACACTGATCATCAGGCACTGCAAGCAGGAGAAGAAATTTTGAGATGTGATACCTTTCAGGGGAATAATGGCACAGACCAGGTAGCAGTGGTAGGCTTTCAAAAGGTCAAAAAGGTTTAAGACAGACTGATTTTGCCTTTTTGGAAAACCAGGGTATATTAGATATCTTTTTAAGTTCTTCTCTACCTGATTTACTATGCTGTAGGGTTGGATAATGGAAAAACAATTTCTACACCCAGTATCTGCTGATCTTGAGCCAAGACGACATGTCAGGAAATGCTGATATGTTGAAAGCGTTGCTTTCTGGCAACAGCTTCCTTCCACCACTTTCTGAGTCTTTCTCAGGAAGACTGTGCTGATCACACTGAAAAATGGCCTCATTCACCTCCTTTGTCCTTGGGCCATCTCGCCATTAGTCCAAGCTCTGTTGGATGTATCTTAGAACATCTTGGAAGTCGTCTCTGCCAAGCGTGAAAAATCCCTTGGGAGGGAAAAATGGTCCCTTTGGTAAAACATGAATTAGGGCAGAAGGAGAGACATTCATAGCTTGTGGTTAAAACCAGTACATCAGCGACTGGCCACGTGAAGGCAGCTGGGATCAAATGTCACCAACTTGGCAGAGCTGATCTCAGATGTAAGCAAACCCACTGCATGTAGGAAAGGTAACAGGCATTACTCAGTAGCCAGTGTCATGCCTGCTCACCAATACAGCTGAAAGAGGATGGATTTACACTAGATATAAAGAAGAAATTCTTCACTATGAGACTGGTGAGGCGCTGGCACCCTTCTCCTCTAGAGAAGTCGAGGATGCCCCATCCCTGGAGGTGTTCAAGGCCAGGTCAGATGGAGCTTTGAGCAGCTGGGTCTTGTGGGAGGTGTCCTTGCCCATGGCGGTGGGGGGGATGTGGGTTGGAACTGGATGAGCTTTAAGATCCCTTTCAACCCAAACCATTCTATGATTCTATGAATTGGAGATCAGCACAGCTGAGGACAAAACAAGAGGAAAAGTAGCTGAAGGGATGTTACAGACATGGAATTGGTTCTTAGAAACCAGAGATTGCGAAAGTCAACTAAACTTGCCAAAAAAAAAATCTGTCCAGAGATGCATGGCAAGCTGAGGATTAGGCTCTGTTCTGAAGGGGCTCTTCTGCAGTGTTCATAGTCCATTGAGTTGAAATGAATGCCCAGAGGGAGTCCTTGGGGAAGAAGTCTTCACCACGGGGTCTCTTGTTCCATCAGACTCCAAATGAGCCAGCTGAGTTCACTTGCCAGAATGCTTCAGTGGCAGATTCGTTCTGTCATTTCTTTCTGCATTGAGGGAGGAGAGAAGAGTAAGAAAGAAACAGTAAGTGCAAAGGACAGGTTTTAGTAGAGTGACATGCCAGGCAGTTTGGTAGGTGTCCAAAAACAACCTAAGGAAGCAATTGTGGGAGTCTCAGGGAGTGTTCCTCTATTTTCCATGCCAGCCCTCCTCGGAACTGCTCTACCTCAGCAGCTACTTCCTGGCATCCTCCTTGCTCTCTGTGCCACAAGATTATTTTGGCAGTGCCCTCGCTTTGCAAGTTGTCCAAGGAAAGAACATTGGCAGAGATGTTGAAAGATGCAGGTCCTGCTCCTGACACAACCATGAGCAGCCAGACAAGGCGGTGCCACTCTCACAGCCTCCATTTACATCTGCCTAGGGAGACAGGACAGGTTGCTACTCCCATCTCTCGCTCTGGGGTGTGACAACAGCTCACCCAGAGGACCTGTGGTTTTGGCAAGGAATCCTACAGCCACACTGCAACGCAAATGAGTGCTAATAAGAGAGATCCATGGGAAACAGCCTGTGAGGGTGAGCTCTGTTTAGGCTAACAGACTGTTCTCTTTAGCCAGGATGCCGTCATGCCAGCTGCATTAGGAAGGTGCTCAGCTTTCAACTGCTGGAAGATGGAATTTGTCCTTGCCTTAAGCAGCTCAACAGATAGCTTGCAAATCACATACATTTCTGCAGTGAGGGAAATCTGTCCTCTCTGTTTCATCAAGGTTTTGTGAATGTGTTTGCACACAGACCCCTTCATGCACCCCAGAGAAAAGTTTGTGCTCCCAAAATAGACTTGAAGTAGGACTGTCTGTGGAAAAGGAAGGATGTAACTCTGAAAAAAAGGAGAACTAGGAAAATAGGAGGACCCTTGAGGAACCCCGTAAAAGGCCCAAGGGTGGCAGAAGCTGCAGTCTCAGCTCTTAAGTTCTGAAAGCTTTGATTTTAAAATCTGTCGAGTGAGAGTGACAGAGAGAGGACAAAATCATTAAAACATAGAATCCTTCCATCAAAATAAGACAATGCTCTGCCACAAAATCATATTGCAAAGAAATGTTTGCAAATATCTCAGAAGGAAAAAGAAGAGGGGGTGAGAGACTCTGAACACCCTTCTGCGACAGCTTCTAGCCCACGCCACTAGCACAGCAGCCAGTGGACTGCCAAGCTGCTTGCAAGCTCCTCAGGCTGCCCCCAAATTCCAAGGCATTCATTACACTCCAGAAATCCCCACAGCTCTGCCTCCATACACATCCAGCTGGACTTCTGCCAGTGCTGCTGCCCAGCACCATGAGTTGCCCTTATCAAGGAAACAAGTGCACGGCTTCTCTCTGCCCCCACATTTCTTGATTTGTTAAGAGAGTGAATCAGTCCCTTTCACTAGTTCTGCCAGCACAAAGGATCTCTCATTCTTGGCTCGCAGGATTTGCTGCTATGAAATCACATCCCAAGGAAGCTTAACAAAAGAGAAACTGAGGCAGCAAAGGGAAATTCAGCCAAAGGCAGAGTTAGAAACCAAGAACTCTCTTATCCACAATTCCTGCAAATATTTTTTAAGCTATTTGGGCCTAGCAAGACATTTTCTGGCTGGGAAGGTGCTGGGTTTTATTTTTTCAAACTTCTTACTCCTAAATCTGAAAACTGGGGCTCCTCAGTAGAAAGCCCACATTTGGGAAGTTCCAAGCATAATACAGCACTCAGTCCTGCTGTCCTGCTCCAGATGTGTGCCCTCCACATGCTTGGTGTCCTTCTACAGTCACAGGCAGGGAACAGGTACCTCTGCAGGCAGGAGCATTCTCTGTCGTGGGATTTGTGTGGACTAACTCTGGCCATCTAAATGCTACATTAGGAAAGCTGTTTGGCCTCATGAGGTAGTCAAGGAACTAAACCTCTCAAGGACAGTTCATCTCCTCTCAATGACTGATTACTGTCTTCTCACAAACCTTGAGAGCTCACAAAAAATGAAACCCTGCAGTCTTAGTCTAAAATGAAGGCAGATACAACACACTGTTCTTGCTTAAGTGTCAAACCAGTTGACGAATCCTTCAGGACTTAAAAACAATTAGGAGCACAGCAATAGTTATGGTGCAGCCCCATGAGAAGGGGAATGAGCAAAGCAAGTCACTGATGCTCTGTCCTCAGTTGGACAGAGTAATTAGTCACAGGAAAGAAGATTGAGGTCAAGTATAAAGTGCTGCAGAGGCTGGGTGTTATTATTTGTGCATCTTCTTCATCTGCCAGTGAAGCAAAGCCAGGACAGCGTGAATGCTGGGCTCCACACACACTCCACAGCACAATGAACCAGATCCACACCAGGCTCACAAGGGCTCATTGGAAAGTTCTGCTTTGTACATGAAGGAACTTCCCGTTATTGTTTTCCCTGCCTGCAGCAGAGACAAATGGTGTTGGAAGCTACTGGATCAATCCTAACCCATGCAGACTTTGGGATTGATAGTTGCATCAAGCTGCAGCCTCCCAGAAGAAACAGTCACGGTCTTTGTAAGTTGTTTATAAGCTGCAGCAACTTGTCCCTCCCTCCTCAACTCAGCATTGCATCCTGGACACAGACGTTCTCTGATTTGCAGGACACTCTCATAGATGCCTACAGCAAGTCATTGCCTGAGGGAAGAAGGTCTCCCATGTGGTTACGTCTGCCTGGGGCTTGGATGCCAGGCAATGGGCACACCAAGAAATGAGACATAAGTAGACCAAAGGTAGACATGTCTCATTTCCTTGTAGTTTAACCCAGGTTGCATCACACAGGAAAATTTGTTCATCTTCTAAGCCATAAATCATCTCATGTTGCATGTGAGTCACTGGCACTGAAAGCTTATTTAGCAATGCCAATCTCTACTTTGGTTGTTAGGTGTTAATTACTTAGATTAGTAAGCAACGATAAAAGGAGATGACAACATTATGGGCTGTATATCAATGCTGAAGAAGTTTGTGATGAGGAGCAGTGGTGAGGAACACTAGCAGAGGACAGAGTGATGTTGATCTGCCATTTTCTGGAGTTGAGGTCACTGTGATAATATAGGTCACAATCAAACTCTACAAAATAATTAATATAGACACTGTTGTCATTCAAGTCTCCTCTGGTTACATCATCATCTCTCCATGCTGCCAGATCACGATCAGAGCAAACAGGCAGCAAATTGACTGAGACAAATGAAAGCAGCAAAGCAATAAAGTGCTTAGCAGCTAGGGGCAGGGGCATCCCTTCCACCCCCACCTACTCCTAAACAGGCAGCTCACGCTATGATTTTGCTCAGCTCTTTCCTACCTGGAATTAGGTCCTCTTGGTCTTCCCTGGCTCTCCACTGCTGGATACAGCCTTTTCTGCAACCCAGCCCTTATCATAGTGCGCTAACTACTGAGTTCCCTATTAATTCTTCTCCCCGTTGCAACATGACCATACTCAACCTTGCCTGTGACACACTTGCCTCTCTTACAAAATTAACTATGTGCATTTGCTAGATTGTGTGCCTGGGCTGTCTGGCCCCTGCTTCCCACAAGTGCTGCTTCTTCCTAGGACTCTCACTCTCAGCCTGGCTAATTGCTTCCTAAGAGAGGCTGCAGACAAATATAGAGCTGTGGTGGGGCCTCTCCAGCTTGGCCTCTATACCTGTTGTCTGGAGCTGTGTTGCCTGTTGGGGCTTGTCTTCCTGCAGCCTCACAGTAATTCACACTAGGATCTCAAGTAAGGACTAATAGGAAAACTCAAGACTGTGGAAAGGAGACCAGGGCTCAAATCTGACCCCTGAAAGCCATGTGGACCATAACACTTCAACGTGCAAATTACATGAGAGCTACCAAGACAGTGATCCTGAGGGTATTAAAGAGAGATTCATTAAAATGGTAGCAAAGGCAAAGTTTAAGGAGGGTTTTCAAAGGGTAAAGGGTTTCCTCAGTGTTGCTGGGAAGTTCTCTCTCAGAGCACTAAGCTTCTGGTTACAGGACAAAAAACATGGATGTTTTCCTGAGGTAAGGTGGCTGAAAGAGTCCAGAGAGGATGACTGCACTGCTCAGAGCCCAGCTTCCACCTGAATAGACCAGTGTTTTGCTCAGCCCATGCCACTCTCACGCCCTCCACCTCCCCATCCCTGGGGCATCCTTACCAAAGGCTCAAGCTCCCGATGGTCAACGAGGCTGAACTCCCTGATGAAGTAGTAAAAGTGCTTGTAGCAGGTGTTGACGTGAGCCTCAGCACCCATGTTGATGATGCTGTCAAAGTGGTGGATGTAGACATGGACAAAGACACGGAAGAGGCGGGTGAGGATCTTAGTGCAAACTTGCTGGAACTGCCTGGGGAAGGGAACACCTGCAAGGCAGAAGCAAGTTGGAAGCCATTTGACCATTTCCAAACAAACCAGCTAGCATTTAAATGTCACTGTCATGCTTAACAGGCCGTCATGGATGATGAGGAAGGACTCCCTTGGCTAATGTCAAGAGTGACAGCTACACTGGGGCAATGTGCCATCTCGCTCTCCCTACGTACTTCCTCAGTACCCAACTAATAATTTCACATAGACATGGTCTGAGGATTTGAAGAGTTTCCCTACAGAGAAAATGTCTCATCTAGAGGAGGAGGAGGCCACATCTCTCCACATCTGGCTCTCTCCAGAGCAATCTGGCAGAGAATCCTTCTGTGCTCTCTCTCTGCCTTTCCCCTACAAGCCTGTGCAGACACAGCTTAAATCAAATCGTATGTACTCAGGTCCATGAACAAAACAAAACCTCTGCCTAGCAGAAAAGATACCTTCCCTGGTCCTTTAATCAAAAGCATGCTTCATACTGTTTTTCTTGCTCCATACACCCTCAAACATCACTTCTGATGCATTGACAGACACAGGCGGAGCTCCTACCTTTTTTCCTGATCCTTATTTCAAGCAAGTATCTCACTAAAACAGGAAGAAAACTGCTCATCTTACTGATGTTGAGGTTGTAATTTCATGACAATGCTCCCTCCCGAGACATTCTCTCAGGTTGTCGGAGAATGGGACCCACCACACCTTGTCATGTCCTTTTAGCCTTGTCCCACACAAGGACACAATTTCATACTCTACATTTCCATCCTTGTCTAAATGCACTGCTATCACAGAGAAAATCTCAGGAGTGTGGTACAGTAATATCAGCAAGCTTGGACTAAGTCTCTAAACGAAACATGGCTTTGAAACCTCAAACATGTCTTTTGGAAGGAAAGAAAATGAGACAAGTGGAGTTTGTTTTTCTGAAGCTTCTTCCTCTCCCCTGAGCAATTCAATGCAAATTTGCAAGAACAAAATACAAACCTCCCTTCCCACGGCTGTAGCAGCCTCCTCCCTCAGCTTCTTATTAATGCAGCACATAACTCTTCAAAATCTTTCCAAATTATTTCCTCTCAACCATGGCCAGCTCACACATTTTGCACTGCAGAGAGCATCAGCAAATCTCTTAGCTAAAAAAAAAATTTAAATGGTGATTTTATCTTTGAATCTTTCTCATCAGCCTCACTAGGCAATTAAACTGTTTTTCCAAAAGACTCCTGGCAGTTTTGCTTCCCAGCAGCGATTCCATGCCACTCTCCTCTGTGGGTGGCAAACACAAAGGATCTGTCCCTCCAACATGTGCATGGAGCCTGGGTTTTCAGTAGCCGGTGTCTGGTGGGTGCTGGGTTCAGTACAGAAAACAATCTTCACCCTAAACCAGAGTCACCCTCAGCCCAGCCTGGTCTCACTTTGCTTTATGCACAGCATGGGTGCAGCAGGCAGGACAGAAGCATGTGTCTTCATGCCACAGGTGGATGTCTCAGACACCCCTTGGAGGAGGACACGTATCTTAGCTCAGCATCACACAAACAAACACGGAGAGGTGTTTTTGAGACTGACTGACTGCTACTGCTCTGCATAACCACGACCACGCTGCAGCCCCAGGGCTGCTCCCACAGCAGGGACCTCAGCATGTCCCATTCCACTGCTGCCTCTAACAAATCCTGATAGGATTTCTGGCAAAGGATCTCCCTGTGCCAGCAGCTTAGACATGGTATTGGAGATCTGCTTCTGCCCTTCGCCCTTGGCTGCAAAGATCTCCTTGCCTCCCATTCTGACAAGGGCAGGGATCAGACAGACACCTCTGGGTTTCCCTGCAGCCAGGAGGGACATGGTGCTTCATCAACAACTTCATCTGAGGTTTTTTCACTGAATCAGAGTTTGCTGGGCCAATAAAAGCCCTGATCACCCAGCTGGGGCCTCATGCATGCCATTAGGGTGGCCCCTGCAGACCAGCTGTGAAAAACCAGTCAAGAAATATTTCTTTTAAAATGAAAAATTCATCACAACAAGTAATTTCTGACGAGGAGTCATTGCAGGGCCCTGGCTGGGGAATACACGTTGTTCTGAACAGCCTGGTTCCCTGGCACCAGAGGCGAGCTGTCACTGCCAGAAACTCAGCAAGGTGCCACCAGGCAGACAGCAAGGCGTTTCTTGCCTCCGGTTGGTCACCCGAGTGCTTCCTCAGGTCAAAGCAGGTTGTAAGGAAGAAATCAGACCTGACCCAGGAGTTCATCACCAAGCTGCAAAAACTGATAGTGAAGGAAAGCAGCAAACCCCAACCCAGTCCTGAGCTGAGAGAGAAATAAAATCAGGCAGTGAACAGCAGACCAAGAGCATCTCAGACTGATAACATCTGTGATCCAGATATTGGTGTTAGATGAGCCACCTCCAGAGCTGGCAGATAGTGGACAAGTGGCTTTCCACCACTTTTACCCTAAAGTCAGTAGAGAACTGTCTTGTCCTATAAACCAGTTGCCAGCAAGTCTTCATGGATGTGCTGGCAGTTGAGAGGCTTAGAGGGGCAGACACCTTCAGCTGCAAACTGGCTTTTCCAAAAGCATCTCTTGCATCAGGGAACAGAGATCTAGCATAGACCTTGGGGCTGCTGGCTACTGTGTGAGCTGCTGACCTAACCTAACGAGGCCTGGAAAGAGATCACCAAGCTGCCAGGACCTGCAAGTACCCTTCTGGGCTACCCCACTGCTGTGCTCGGGAGGTGAGGCTGGGCTGCTCTTCTTTGTGTTCATCACAAGGTGTCAGTGTGTGGCCATCCCCTCCAAACAAGCTGTAGAGGGTGGCTGACAGCCACCAATGGACTTCCACAGGTCACCCCTCATCCTACTGTGTCATGATGCCACTGTGGTCCTTTGGGTCCAGAGATCACTGGGGTCCAGCTGTGACTCTTCTCCCAGGTGACAGGGGACAGGACGAGAGGGAATGGCCTCAAGCTCCACCAGGGGAGGTTCAGGCTGGACATTAGGAAAAAATTTTTCATGGAAAGGGTCATTGGGCACTGGAATAGGCTGCCCAGGGAGGGAGTTGATTCACCTTCCCTGGAGGGGTTTAAAAGACAAGTGGATGAGGTGCTGAGGGGCATGGTTTAGTGACTGATTGGACTTGATGATCCAGTGGGTGATTCTATGATGCTATGATTCTTCCTCCACACCTTGTCCCTCTCACTTGCACACATGCCAGGGGAGGCATGGGCAGCCCCAACAGCAGAGGGCACAACCCTAGGTTGTCAGGTCTTCTCATTCTGCAGCCACGCCTGCGTCTCCTGTGCCAGGACCCTCAAAACATGCCATGATTGCTTGACTGAACCCTGTGTCTGGCTCGGCGTCCTGCTCCAGCTGATAGAGCGCTTCCCCACAGGAAGGGAGCAGGTTGTGTATCTGATAAGCCACCTCCACTAGCAGTAGTTGTGCCTCACTGCTGATCTCCAGCAACCTGGAAAGCAACTCACAGCAGCCCCAGCATGCGCTCGGCACACCAGAAAGGAGCTGGAGAATACCCCATCCCCTCACTCAGAGCTGAAAGGGATGGGGTCTCCAGTAAAGGTTGTATCTGACCAACCCCGAGAGAGCAGCAGAAAGCACTGGCATAAATATGTCTTGCCCTGGGTCACAGCAGCTGCCGCAGCGGATGTCCAGCAGACAACACATGTGACATCCTCTCTAGCACACGAGGGGACACAGTGCAAGCAGGCTGTGCCTCCTCCCTGCAGCCAGGCGTGCATTGCAGCCAGCACATCCCAGCAAAGGGAAAGCCCTGGGACTGGGATCTCTGTGCTGGCCTCACGCCTCTCCTGCCCTTGCAGATCGTTATTTTTAACTGAGCAGCCAGTCCCCAAAACATTTATATTGGAGTCATCCTGGCTGCTAGGAGGGGTCGCTGCCCAGCAAGGGGGGAGCAAAGGGGCTCGTTCCTCAAGCGTGCAGGGCAGCAGGCTGCTCCCACTGTTGCTCCTACCTTCCTGCCCTGCTGGGACACAAATATCAGGTCCCAGCTGGCAGCAGAGGGACCCCAGTAGTGGCCAATGTGCCAATAAGTGGTGTCTGTCATTTGAGGGACTTTCTGCATCTCTGAGGTAGTGTACAAGCCAGCAGGAGTAGCAGCTTGGTGAGCTGGATGGGTGAGGCTGGTGGGACTGACTTTGCAGAGCTGAGATGAGTGAAAGTCGGGATGTAGCCCTGAGTTTTGGCAAATCACCCTGGCAATGTGATGTTTCTTGGGTTTTGTTTGCCCACCCCAGCCCTAAACACGCATGGCAACCCAGCAACGATATCCCAGCATGTCCCAGCGATGCTGGTCCCAGCTACCCCAAGGGACAGGAGAACACTGCAAAGCCCATCTGGGCTGATACAAAGGCACTGAAATAGCCTTTATGTTTAAATCACTGCTGCTCACCATCCAGCAGCCTTGGAAGAAGCAGCAGCGAACCCACAATCTGACAATTCTTCTGTGGTGAGTGATGAGGAGGGGACCATGGGATGCAAAGTGAGCTTGCTCAGACGCCAGCAAAAACATCTACACTCTAGGTCAGCTCTTTTTCTCCTTCCATGATCACAGGCATGTGCTACCCAGACGCGGCACACAGATCAGACAGCTGGCGGCTGGAAGTGTTGCCTGTCCCAGGGTAGAAACACAGCCTGATTCCAGAAGGAATGGAGCAGAACAGCCATCCCCGGCAGCAGAAAAGAGAGAACATTGCCTATTCTCCAAGCCAGGGCAAAAGCTGCAAGTACAGCAGGTACAATTTCACTCACTGTAACACAGCCAGGGCGCTGGTGAGCAGTGTGACTCACAGCCCTGAAACGAATTAGCACCTTCAGTTTATCTTGGATGTTTTGCTTGAAAACCCCAAGGTGTGATTTAATTCGCTGAAAAATCTGTTTCCCCTACTCTGTGCTGCTTGCTTCAAAATGCAAAGAAACCATGTGGGACTACACGTAAAAGGAAATTAAAATGAGAGATAACACAGTTCTTGCGCTTACCGTAAGGGACTGCAAATGGCTCTTGGATCTTTCCTGTCACCTCTCCCAGCCCTAGCCCTTGTGCTCCAGCCAATTTAATTTTTTCATGATGAATCAGTATTGGGAAGCTATTTTGCTTCTTGGCAATTGTACTTTTTTTCCTCTGCAAAAGCAGTAATGAACTATGTGATGAATTATTGTTGTTGGTATTATTTTTCAATTTCATTTTGGCCACCATGGTGTTCAGTGATTCATTTTTTCCTAAAAATAAGTCTTTAAAGCCCCATTTAAAACTAATGGCATGATGGCAGCTGCAAGCTGGTGTGGTGTTAATTTTGGAAGAAAATAGGCACAAAAAGAAGACAAAAAATATCCAGCTGAGAGAACGGCAATAATTAGCTGGATTCTGAACATTTTTCTCCTGTTGTTATGGGGAGAAAGTGTCAAATAATTTCGCACCAAGTTTTCTCTGTTTTTCATAATTGTTTTAAGAGCATGCTCAAATCGCAGAAGAGTTTTGAAAAGCTTTCCAAGAACTGTTCCAAAATCTCCTCTGACTGATGCTCTTTAAAGCCACAGGCATGTTTGGCAGAGATCATAGGATGTTTCCGGCGCTGGGTCTGATCCAAACCCTGCATCCGCACTGATTTAATAACAGAGAAGTTTCAGCATCCACAACAATGCTGGTGTGGGACAGCTGACCTCGTGCAACACACAGCCTGTTGCTGGGCTGACTCGAGGAGATGCAGCTGACTGCCAGGGTCCCTGCAAACCCCATTCACCCAATCCCCCTTCCCACCAAGCAACAGCTCCCTAAAACCAGGAGCCATAGGGCAGAATGATTACCAGGAGGAACCAAGATTTTCCAGGTGGCAATTGGTTCACGTGGCCACTCACTGAAGAAATCTACTGATATAGTTTTACCAGCTGGTAAAGATACACCTGTAGAATCATTTATCTTCTCCCTGCATGGGAACAATGCTTATTCTTCATTTAAATGTATTTTTCAGGACAGCTATGTTGGTTGGAAGAGCAGAAACAGAGCGCTAATGCATGCAAACTGATACTGAGTCATTGGGGATAGATGCTGCTGCTGTAGATTTATAGCAATCAGGCTGGCAGAGCTCACCCCATGCAGGGATTTGTCTCATCTGACTGGCAGACAAACAGATTTCCACTCCAGAGGAAGAATTATACAGCAAAGCCCTTAAGTGGGACTGAGCCCTCCAGGGATAAGGAAGATGCAGTAACGTCCCTGCCCTCTTGCTGTGGTACCCAGAGGGCTTGGCAGCCCCCCGTCCCCATCAAACCACCACAGGGCTTTATGACTGGTGCCAGCTCGCCATCTGAGGGTCCTGCTGGTTAACTCTGCCAGGTCACAACCCATCTGCTGGCATTGGGCTTCCTTGCCACTATTGCAGATGTCAACTGCACCTCTGGCCTTACTGCACAACCGGCACAAGCTCTGCATCATTCAGTCTGGCTAAACCCAAGGTGTCTGTCACTCAGGTTGCTCTGGTCCCCTCCCACCTCTACAGCTCTGACACATGCTGAAGGACCAGATGCCTTAGTGGTGTAAATCAGCGCTGCTTTGCTCTGGTCACTGGAGTTGTGCCCATCTACCCCATCCAAGGTCTCCCTCATGATGACAAAGGATCCTGTAAGCCCACAAACCAGTGAATCATCTCTGCTCATTTCCAGCTGAGCCTGTCAGCCCAGGGTGAAGGATTCTGACCCCTGAAATACCTTCCCCTGAACTGTCAGGGCAGCCATGAGTGAGTGCGCGCCGCTGAATCATGCGCTGCTTCAGGCTTTGTAGGTTTTGGATGGAGAGGGATGCTGAGGTTAGCCTCAGGCAATGTTAGCAAGTTTCTAAAAAAGGAAATAAAAGTAGTCTGTTTTGTCTGCGGTTGATTGGCTTTAGCCAGGGAAATAGTTGTGCTGGGACAGTTGTATTGCACATGGCAAAGAAGGGCTAAGAGGGAAAGCTGAGATACACTCAGCTCATAAAACACCTGCTGAGATGGTGGTCAGTCATGCCAGTGAACATCTCCTATGCAAGCAGGAGTGGAACAAACCTTCATGCTAAATGCCATCTCTACTACTGATACTGAGGAGCTTCACCTCGACTCCAAAGCATGAAATATATTTTTCCCTCCATTATCTTAGAATCATAGAACTGTTTGTTTGGAAAAGACCTTTAAGATCATCAAGCCCAACTGTACCTGTCCGCTACTAAACCATATCCCTAAGCGTTTCATCTACCCGATTTTTAAATATCTCCAGGGATGGGGACTCAATCACCTCCCTGGGCAGCTGTTCCAGTATCTGAAAACCCTTTCAGTGAAGAAATTTTTTCCTGGTGTCCAATCTGAACCTCCCTGAGGCAACTTGAGGCCACTAGAATCCTCTCCCCTCCTTAAAACAGCTCACGTCTCCCCTGTCTCCTCCCAGTGCCTTATTATTATCCTGCATCTTCTCCCAAGAGGTTGATTTCTTTAGGAGGGAGGCTGCGCATCTCTGTTTGCTCACCCTGGCCACTGTCCCTGAGCCCCTCATCCCCCCCTGCTGCGCATCCCCCAGTCTCCTCCTGTCATCCATGCCAAGAGCCTGTCAGCAACAGGAGGATTTGACATTTCCCTTAGGCCAAACACCTCCATCTCCTGAAATGCCAGAGGTGCCAAGCAATTACCCAGTGCACAAGGCAGGCCAGTGAAAGGCTGTTAATTGGGGACACACTGATGACAACAACAGCCTTTTGTGCATTTTAAAGTGCAGTCTCAGACTAAGTTCCCTTTCACGTATGTAAGACCAGAAGCACCAAGACACTCCAGCAAAGGGACAGAAATCTCTCAGGGACCTGAGGGTGTCCCCCCCACTCAAAGAAGGCTTGGAAGAGAGATCCTGGCAATGACTTTAGAAGAGAAAAAAACATAGGTTTGCCCCACACAGCCCACGGCCAGTCTGAATCTCACCCAGAACTTCCCCCATGCCAAAATAAGAGGAGAAGTAGAAATTGGGAGTGTCAGCCATCCCTCCTCACATTGGGATCTGTTACACCCTGGAGGGAGAAGAGGGGTGAAAACCAGCAGGACCATGACTGTACTTGGTTTTTGCACCTCTGAGGGAGATGTGTGAGGGTCATGGGATGCTGCTGTCCCTCTGTGGCTGTGGCCTTTCTGTAGTGCTAAGACTCTTTGTAGCCCTAAATACCCAAAGCAGCTTTCAAGCAGCATCACATCCCAAATCCAACCTGAAAGGCATGGAATTGGACCAGGGCACTCATATCTGCCAGAGGCAAAATAGAATAAATCCATGTCTGCACCTCTGCTCTTAACAGCACGTGGATCTTCTTGGGAGAATGGAAGATCCAACCTGTACACAGCCAGAATCAGCAGGGACTTTGTTGTCCCCAGAAGAGCTGGGGCTGCTGGCATGGAGCAACCTGCACTGATGCTGTTGGTCACCTACATTTACAGCCTCTTCTGTCCTCTGGGATGTGTGGAGCCCAAAGCCCACGAGGGGGGGATGCTTCCAGGGCACAGTGAATGCCCCTGGTGAATTCCAAGGGCTGACTCCGCCACATACCCTGAAGACAGCCTGTCTGCCTGTCCTGTAGCATGAGGCACTGCGCTACCCAGACTGCCATGAGGGGAAGAAGGCAGCTATTACCTGCAAGTCCTGGCTTCAGGTGAGGGAGGCAGAGAAAAAGAAAGCCCCAGAAGGCAGGTTGTACTGCTGTAATCCCAGGCATAGCCAGGTTAGCCAGGTCAGATCAGGCATCTGGGGAGTCACTACCTGCCAGAAGGCTGAAATTAAGAGTTTGGCACAAGCAACCTGCATGCTGTGCTTCCCTCTTGCTTGCAGAAACCTGTAACTCCTCTGAGCCTCTGAAGGCCAGAGCCTTTCCCAAAATAGACACAATTAGATGCTACAGCACAGCCAAACAGGGCTACATCAGCAAGTGGCAGCCAGTAATCCCACACAGGCCATTTTCTTCAATGTTTCCCAGCATATTAATGAAAATCCTGAGCCTAAACTGCACTGACTTCATAGATCTCTTGTCAACTGTGCTGCTTGGCTAAACAAAAAAAGTCAAGCAGATTCACAAAGCCAGGTGTGTGTCTCTGAAGTTCGTTAAATCATCTTTTACATTCTAGAACCTTTGCATTTCATCAGAAAAGCAACCAGTCTAATGTGTGACCTGGGGCTCTGGCAGCTCTGCCACCCAACACATCTGCTCCAAACACTGAAGCCATCTTCCCAATCCACAAGAAAGCAGCTACGTAGCAGGGCTAATATCAGCTGCCAAGCATTGCAGGTCATCAGCAGAGGGGTTAGTCTGCAAGCTGTGTTACCTTTGGCAGCTGCTGCAAGCTCTCGAGGCCAAAATTTTTGAATGGATGCATCATACATGCTGGGCATGGGCAGATGGAAAGGCCAGATCCTAGGTTAGGTATTTCTGCTTGTACAATGCCTCAGCTAAATGGTAAGATATGATGAATTAGCAGAGATGGAAATGTTAGCTGAGAAGTGAAGTGGCAAGGTGGGATAAATATTAGACCTTGGAAGCATGAACCTACTTGGAAAACCAGAAAGAAATGGAGTTGGTTAGTTCAGGGAAGAGCACGGTGCAGGAGTGTGATCATCACCTCCATGCAGCCCTGCAGCTCAGCTCCTTCAGGAAAGGCAGGGGAGCTGATGACCTACTAGCCCTCATTTCTCACAAGCACAGAACTTGTGGCAAAATTCAAGCACAGGAAAGGAAAATATTTTCCACATCTCCTAGGAGATAAATGAGAAACCCTGAGCTCAATTTACAGCAAGGTAACTTGCTGTGGGATGGCATTGAGAAGGAAATGCCACTTTATTTGGGATCACAAAGTTCAGCAATACCAACCAGTTACAATCCCAGCCTTCCCATGAAGAACCAGAACACACTCACCTATCCTCGTGGGGAAGATATCCTCGTTGTTAATGAGCATCTCGATCCAGTCCATCAGCATACACATGTACTGTGGGGCTGACAGCTTGGTTGGTTTCTTGTATTTGCTATCATCCTGCCACCTGTACTCATACTTGAGCCCACCCGACATGATGGGGCAGCTCTTCTCCGTGCAGTACTCCGACATGGTGCCGTAGATGAGGTTGATACGGTTGAAGAAGTCCACCACGTGCACAGCGATCCAGTCGTTGATGCTCTCACCAGGAGGTAGCTGGACCACCGCTTTGAGGTCCAGCCCAGACTTGAGGGAGGCCTGAGCTTTCTTGTATAGCTCGAAGCGCTGGGTGCCTGGCTCAAACTTCTTTCGAGGACGAAACGTTTTGTCTTTGTTAAAGACTTGCTTGAGACACAATGCCATTGCGGGCAAGGCTGGCCAGGGCAAGGAGAGAGGCTTGGTGCAATGAGAAACCCAAAGCTGGGCTCTTCAGGGGTGGAGGTTTCTGGGAGAAGAGAAAAATTTTGGTCACCTCTGAAGGCGTGCATGTGTGAGCACAACTGCAGAGACAAATTCATATCAGGATGCTGGCTGGCCTCACTGCTGCATATGGAAATGGAGATTTGGGGTGAGGTCCCAGCCCCTCCACATCTACCAGGGTGACCTGGAATAGCTGCTGTCCAGCACTGGAAAGGGTGAGCACTGCCACACATGCCCCATGTCAATGATAGACAGTCCTTCTTCCCTCCTGAGCACACCAGGAGCTTGCTGGCTCCAGCTAGGCTCTTACCTCTGGGGCTTTATCAATAACTGCTGCAATAAGGTGAGAGATCCACCAGGGGAGGTTTAGGCTGAAAATCAGGAAAAAAAATTTCACAGAAAGGGTCAGTGGGCACTGGCAGAGGCTGCCCAGGAAGGTGGTTGAGTCACCTTCCCTGGAGGTGTTTAAGGCACAGGTGGACGAGGTGTTGAGGGGCATGGTTTAGTGATTGATAGGAATGGTTGGACTCCAGTGGGTCTCTTCCAGCCTGGTGATTCTATGATTCAATGATTAGTGGAGTTCACCAGCCCGGATAGTCCCAACCTGGTGGCCCCTTCCTCTTCCAGCGAGGAGGAAGCATCTCTTTCTCAGGGATTCCTCAGTACAAATAACCCCTGACCCTGCCACAGCGCCTGGCGAGCGATGCTCCAGGGACTGCGCTGCGACCACAGCTGGCTGCTGGTTCACACAGCCCCAGTGCTGAGATCAATGGGAAAAGGATGGATTGTTTTTGTTGCTTTGCCCCGTGTGTTTGTTCAAAAGAACAAAACCTGCATGTGAAGAAGGGAAACGGCAGCCCAGCACAGCAACGTGACGCACCAGGACGCACACAATGCACCCAGGACCCGGCTGGGTGGTGAGCAGAGCAGCTGATGCTTCGGGTGCCTCCTGGAAGTTATTGCTCTCTGAAACGCTGAGCTCACTCCTTCCTGCCTAAGCTCAGCAGCACAGACAAGGGCTGCGGTCTGGTTTTCTCTTCCTCCCTGAAGCTCCCGTGGAAATCCCATCCGCCCCAGGCTGTCCCAGACAGGCTGAAACTTGTTTAATTATCAATGGTGGTGACCCAAGATCAAGACCTCCTTTTGATAAGCCTTAGGGAAGAGAAAGTCCTCCAACAGCATCTCCCTAATGGGAGGAGATGAAGAAAGAGTTAATAACAAAGAAGACAAAGATTCACGGAAAGGGGAACTGACTTACTCAAAGTCACGAGCAGGAGGGAATGGTGCCTGTGCAGAACTTGTGTGCAAATTCATTATTAAAAAAGACAGCTTTTAGCCAAAAGCTTGCTATATGATCTGTTTTCTAAACTAGTCCTGAGCCACAAGCAGATCCTATTCTGCCCAGTAGAGACCGGCTAAATATCTTGCAAGAGAAACCCTGTGCTGGGCTCATGCCCACCCAGGGGGCATCACTGGGAGGCAGCAGGACCTAGTGATCACGCTAAATTGCATCAGGATCTGCCCTGTGGGGATTTCTACACCACAGCCAGCATGTGGCTGTGAAGGGAGAACCCCGGCGTGGGTGCAAACCCTGGTGTGAGTGTAAAACCCAGAGTAAGTGCTGTTCCTGCACCAACCACAGTCTTTCCCACAGACTGGATCATTGCTTTGTGGCTGCTACATTGCAGCATGGTGGTACCAAACTGTGCTCTGCACTCAGGTACAATCAGACCTAAACCAATATGGTTTTAGCTGGTTTTTGCCCCACTGAGGGGGTCACTGCCATCGCACAATGTTTTGCAGCATGAATTTAATACCAGAGTATCTGCAAACCTTCCCAAACACATGTGGCTGGGTGCGATTTTAATGGTTCTGGCCCTGATGTCCTCATTTATTGGCAAAGGGCAATGACTGGGGGATGTTTCTCGGATGCTTTTTCCTCCCTTGCCCCTAGCAGCCATCTCTGGACATATCAAAGATCTTGTTCCCCACTTCAAAAAAAAGAGCACAAGCTCTCAAAAATGCTAGCTGGCACCATATCATGACTCTTCAATGTCCCCAGGGGCAGGATCTCTGGTGCAGCTGCCCCAAGAGAGCCCAGTGAGGCCAGGGGACTCCAGGCACAGCCAGGCTGTAAGGAAAAGCCCTGATCTGGGGCTTCCCACTGGGCTGTCACATACTCAAGGTACATCCTGTTGATAACATCTCTAAAAAAAAGCCTACTGGGAGTTTGCTAATGCAGAATGGCTTCTAAATAAGTACATATTTCTAAATAAGTACTATTTCTTCTAAATAAGTACATATGGCCTCTTCTCCCAAGTGACAGGGGACGGGACAAGAGGGAATGGCCTTGAGCTCCACCAGGGGAGGTTTAGGCAGAACATTAGGAAAAAAATTTCACAGAAAGGGTCACTGGGCACTGGAACAGGCTGCCCAGGGAGGGAGTTGAGTCATCTTCCCTGGAGGTGTTTAAGGGATGGGTGAATGAGGTGCTGATAGTGATTGATAGTGATTGATAGGAATGGTCGGACTTGATGATCTGGTGGGTCTTTTCCAACCTGGTGATTCTATGATATACATACATATATATTTATGTGTAACTATAGCAGTGAAGATCATAAACCAGTGGCATAGGAAGTGCTGGGCTTCCCTTTGGGATGAGGCAGCCTCCACCTAAGGAGAAGTTGGGATTTTCCCGTCTGACACTCGGCAGCTCCCAAGGATGGGGATGCTGCAGCACCCACTAATCTGTTCTGCAGCTCCCTCATCCCCATCTCCAGCTGATCCACAACCCCTGATGAAGCTGAGCAGCCTCTTTGCCCAAATCAAACTGTTTCTGCTGGCCTCGGCTCTATTCACTCCACCCCAGAAGCTATTGCTGTTTGCAGGCTCTTCCAAGCAGAGGCTATATTTGTTCTGGGATGATGAGAAGCTGCCCTGGCAGATAATATTCCATCAAACACACCACTTGCAGGGTCCATCAGCAGTGAAATCTGTTCTGCGTGAACATGGTGGGGTCGCTGTGTTCTTGTGTCTCACATTGAATGCCTTCTGTAAATACTGAATCACTCACTGGGAAATAAACTGCATCTCATCTCTCAAAGTCATCCTACTGTCCTGTAACTCATCCCACAATGAGATCTCCGTGTTACCCTGCAAGTTGCTCTCCCTCATGAGGCAGGTGCTTTAGGCTTCAGTACTATCTGAATAAAATACTGGTTTTAATTTAAAAAAAAAAGCAACAAAACTGCTAAACATCTCCCATGTTTTCCTACTACATCTCTGTTACAAGTAAGCATGGAGAACAACCTGGTGCTGCCCAAGTGCCTGGAGCAGGTTTGACCCCTGTCTCCTGAGCTTGCGGGATGCTGGCCCCACAGCCTCTTTGCTCCCAGTGCAGCATGCTGGATATCACAAGTAGTTTTGCTTTCAGGAGCCTCGCCATCATCTCTAACAAATTACCAGACCACTAAAAGGCCTTGTGAGTCCTTACTGGAGAAAAACAGTCTTCAGAAATTAAATTTAACACAAAGGCAAAACAAATGGGATTTATGACCCAAAGAAGCAGAAAGAGGCACTGGGCCAAAAATCTAATTTCTTTCCTACCTCACTCCAAAGTTTTCACTGCCCAGAGAGATGGATGTGCAGGGAAGGATATAAGCTATATGGGGAAGGAGCTGCACGGAGGCCAGGATCGGGGCTTGAAATACCAGCCACAGCCCTTGCAGCTGGGGCGCTGAGGTGGGACACACCAGCCTGGAGCAAGCAGCCTCTGCAGGATCGCGGATACCTCAGTTTCTCCTTGGGCAGGGACTCAGCACATGCCTGTGCTTTGTGGGAAAAAGGGCAAAGTCCTTTGGGAAAGGATCCAGGCGCATCCTGAGTTTCACTGGTGGGAAAGGACATCAGCAGCTACCACAAGACCAGATTGTCCCAGTGTCCAACTTTAGGCATCCAGCTCAGACAGTGCTCCTCCATCACCGGTCAAGTATTTGAGACTGGTCCACATAAAAATATGGAAAATAAGAGATCCTCCAAGATTTATCTGTGGCACAATGTCAGCGGCACCTGGCATTTGGGGCTGTTGAGTTCCTACAAATGCAGCTGGGGCTGGAGTGAGACGGGACATCTATCCAAGTCCACATCACTGCTCGCACTACCCTTTTTAGGAAATCCAAAGGTCGAGCTGCCATTCACAGAATCACAGAATCACTAGGTTGGAAAAATCCCACTGGATCATCGAGTCCAACCATTCCTTATCAAGCAATTCCACAAGCTTAGGCAGCACCTTCCTAGGACACGACCGTACACGTCCTGCTGCCGACCTGTGCCAGCAGAGCCTGGACCGGTGCCGCGGTGGCAGCCTGCAGCTCTCTGCCTTCCTTTCCCATGTGCAAAATCAAAGCTTCCCCAAGAGGAGCCTTGGCAAGGGCTGCAACCTCACTTCACCACGCTGCAGTTCCCATCACAGGGTGGTGCTGGCACCCCCATGGCTCACATATTGCTTTCTGAAAGCATCTGCAAACCCCCAAATCAAACCTCATCCTGCTCTTGGGATTGAATAAGGAGAGGAGCGGGCAGCTATGGATCCAGAGACTTTCCCCACTGCCACTCCATGTCCCCGCTGCAGATGGTCAGAGGAGGATGAGTGAAGCTGCTGCTTCCCATGGGACATCCATGCCAAGGCATGCTCAGCGCTCACTCCCATCCGCGCTCCAGAAATAGCCTCGGCTTTGCAGAGGGCTGGCTTCAAACCCAGCTGAACAGCCGCAAAAACCCCAGCCGTGGCTGCGAAAGCTGCTGCCCTCAGTCCTGCCCCTGTTTTTACCAACAGCAACAGAAGCAAAAGTTTGTCAGGTTTAGCAACAGCCAAATGAGCACAGGGTTAAGCTCGGCAAGAGCCAGGCAGAGCTGCTGTTAGGGGTGTAACAGGCAGAGACACGTGAAAACTGATTTCCTAGATTGCTGGCAGGTCCAGGGATGAAAGGAAATGAACTGGATGGGGGAGTATGCAAGTTCAGGGACAAACTAAGCCACTAATTTCAGATTTGAGGGCTGTTTTGGTTTTTTACTTAAGCTCTTTTTTTTTTCCTTCTCCTTGTTTTATCATTTGAAAACCACAGAGGAACACGGCAACGCAAAAGCTTTGTTGTAAATTAAAAACAACTCTGAAAGGTCTGTTTAGAAACAGAAAACAAAAGGGGAAACCAGTCAGAGCAGTGGAAGGGTGGCTTCCTCTCCCTGAGTTCTGCAGGGGCAAGTCAAGGTCACCACCAAAACCCTCCAGTTTTGGCCCCAAATAAGCTTCAGTTGGAAACCAAGCAGGAAGGATCAGTCAGACACTCTGCCAGTCTCCAGGGCGATGGGCACCAGGAACAGTCCTGCACTCCCTGCCTCAGTTTCCCCGGTTTCAAAACTCCTCTCCTTCCCCTGGCTGCCTTTATACTGAGCTTGCAAAAGCAAAGGCTTTGAGGGAAAAGCACTTTGCAAGTGCCCCTGGGAAGCACTAATGATCACAGAGGGTAAGGAGAGAGAAAAGCTTCCATACTGGCACCTCCCACGGCTCTGGTGTCAAGCATATCCTCTCTGGATCTGGCCTGAGACGGTTACACACTTTGATAAGCATCTGGAAACCATAGGTGACTGCTTTAGCAGCACACTCCAACTCTCAGTAGCAATGCAACAGTCAGGGAGCACAAGAGGTCCAAAGTGACAGGCAGTCCACAGGGAGACTCTGGCTCCCACTGCTTTCTGAAGGGGCTGTGGAGAAAGGGCACAGATCTGTGCAGCTCCAGGCACCACACTGCAAACTGTAGGTTAAACATACAGCTCTGTACATCCTCCCTGTCTTCAGCCACTCAGATATCTACTTCTTCCTCCCTGATTTAGGGGGTCCCCTTCTCCCCACCACAAGCAGTGTAGGAGTCCTGTCCTGCCCTGGTCCCCGACAGAGGAGCAGGGCAGGCATCAACTCAGCTGCTGTCTGCAAGAGTCTGAAAGAGGCAGCCACCAGATGGACAGTCTGACCAGAAACCAGCTGGCCCTGGGGCTCGGCTGGCTTTTCACTGCTCTAGGATGCATTACTGTCTGGCTGCTGACTCAACAGCCTTGTCTCTGAGCTTCCCTCCAAGCCCTGGAGAAGTCCTGCTGCAAAGTTTGATCTCCAAGCTGTCCTGGAGCATCTTTGCAACTGGGGTTTCTTCTTGTGCACTTGGAAGTGTATCAGAAGCAGCCCAAAGGGCAAAGCTGCCTCTCCCAAGCATCCCTTGCACCGCAGCCACCTCAGCTCTGATCTAGACAGGGGCTGTGGGTGTATGGGGATCCCAGAGAGGGGAAAGCATCCCCTCTTTGCCAGCTTTTGTAATAGCAATGTCTGGTTTTAATAGTCCAGGGAAGAGGGGGGTTGCAGAAGGATGATGCTGGGGAGTACAGTCTCGGGGTGCTGGCCCCACTCCCTCTGTGCTTCCTGCTGGAGCCAAGCCCCCAGCTGGGCTGTCTGTGAGAAACGGGATTATTGGCTGCTGATCCCAAATATAACCCAAACGATGGAAAATTCCAGGAAACGAGCCAAGACAAGATGCCGGGAGGGGAATCAAGTCCCAGAATATGGGCTGGGGGAGCTGCAGAGAAGCCCTGAGCTCTCAACAGCATCTCCCTGCTGCCAAACCCTCCTTGTGCACCCCCCTCGAGTGCTGCGGAGACCCATGAGAGGCGTGCACATCCTCTAAGCCAGCCCCCAAGTACCCATCTCCAGAGCAGCCACCTCTGAAGCAGCAGCAAGACTCAGCCCCCATGTCCCAGCTGGGGCCAGCTGCCAGTGGGAAGCCACACTGGTCCTTGCCCCACTTCACTTGGTGCTTGGAAATCCCCAGCTTGTGTAAAACGGACACAGCAGAGCTCCCAGGAACGGGACCGCACGCCTTGGTTTGCCCCCCACAGCCAGATCCACTGTTCCCCCGGCCCTGTCCCACTCCTTGCCCTGGGTCTCTGCCATGCCACTAGCAAACAGCAGCTCCATGAGGACCCAAAAGCACCAAAACAGTTTTTCCCAAGTCACCCAAGATGCCTCCAAGCAGAAAAAGCAAAGTCCCATCTCTCCAGGCTACAGGTAGCCTTAGGGGTGACACCCCTTGGGGCTGAAAGTGTTTTGGGGGTACCTCATTCCTGGGGGATGGGATCTTGCTGCTGCCACCAGTGACTTGCTGGAGCCCTGCAAAGAGGTGCCGATGGCCTTCCCAGTGCACAATTGCTCCAGTGCAGTTCCAGGGGTGATTGCTCCACTGTCAGAGTCGTAATCCCAAACACTGGGAGGTCCAAGTCTGCGAGCTCAGGGAAGAAGATGAGAGCAGATAAGCACAATGCTGGAAATCCATCTCACTCGGCTCCCCCCACCCACAACTTTCTGCCTTCCCTCCAACATCAGACAAGCTGCTGAGAGGACTGTCCCACCCGGGAAATGAGTGTCTGCCCACACCATCTGCACTAATCCCCTGTCCATGAAACAGGCTCCTTTAGTATTTACACACTGGCAGCTGAGCTGAGACACGATGGAGGAAGGGGAAGAGGCTTCTGCAGGCATTCGTGCCCCAGCTGGATGAAGGATCGCTCCTTCCCAGGCTACCCTCGACCAGGGCTTGCCCCACCCATGCTTAAAAGCACCCCAGGAGCATCCCTGAGGATGCAGCAGGGTGCAGCCCTGGCTTTATCCACCCCCAGCACTCACCTCATTCCCCAGCAGACCCAGCTTCCAGCCCCAAATCCCTTCGCTGCACTTTCTGCTTGCACTGAAGAAAAAGAAAACAAAAACTAAGAAGAAAAAAAGTCCAAGTCGGGGGCCCTGTTGAGACGGTCAGCGGTTTGGGGATCACAACAGCAGGGAGAGCTGCTGCGCTCTGGCGTTCGCTGGGGTTTCGTTAGAGAAGTGCGGGGCCAAGGGTTTTTCTCCGGCCAGTGATGTCACATCCTGACCCGGCCGACAGCTCCAGCTGTCCCTGGAAAACCCGCTGGGTCCCCAGCAGCCCCAGGAGCGAGCACGCACGCTCACAGACAGAGACCCACACGCACCATTCCTGGATGAGGTCCTTGTTGGAATGAGGTCCTTGTTGGCACACGGTCCCACGCTTCTGGCTGGCTCCAGGCTTTCACAGGGCAGCAGCACGCCAGGGGAAAGGAGATGAAATCCTGCAGTATTTCTCCCCACACACCTTGTGCTCTGTCCAACTTCTTTTCTTCCTTCCCCTCTCCACACGCACACACTAAAAAAATCAGGCGGAGGTTTCAGTGCCAGGCCAAGCTGGACGCCGTCCAAAGCAGAAAAGGCAAAGGAGGGGGAAAGAAAAACCCCAGAACAACTTTCACTGCATGAAGCAGACTTTCTGTCTGTTGGTCTCAGAGGTGGGGTGAGTTCTGAAGCTCACTGCGGTATTTAAATAGCGCTCGGTGAAAGCAAGCCTGCACCAGCATGCTCAGTGCTGAGAGGAGAAACCAGCCAGCGTGGGATGGCTCGGAACTGGGAGAGACTCTGCTTTGGGGTCAGGCTACTCAGGTGAGGATGCTTCCAGATGTGGTGGTGAGGTGGAAGGCAGCAGAGCAGCCCCAACGCTCATCATCGCATGTCTTTCCCAGGGGAGCAGCTTGGCTCAGTCGCGGTGAGATGAGATGCAAGCATGGCTGGAGATGCCTGCAAAGTTTGGCACCGGGACAGTTCTAGTGAGGAAACACTTCTAGGCTTTGCTTAATTGTGTGTTAAACTCAGGTTCAGCCAAGCTTTTGTAGCTGGTGGGGCAGCAGGAGTGTGAGAAAGGAAACCACAAACCCAGCAGCTTGAAATGAGGCGAGGATCTGGTTGCTGGGTGGGTCTGCATGAAGCAGGAGGATTTAAGATGAGGGTTTGCCTCCCTGGACCCTGCCTGGCTTCCCCTGCTGCCGTGGCTGGGGATTTACCTTCCAACTCCACACAGGCTGTGCACCCAGGAGGATGCATCTCTGCAGGTTCTGTCCTTCTTTCCCCTTCATGGGGCTTCTCAGCCACAGGCAACACCAGGGTTTGCCCTTGAGGCACAGTGCTCAGAGCCAGTCTTTAAAAATAAAATCCCCTGCCCAGTGAAGGCAAACAACTTCAATTATCCAGCAACCTCCTGGAGCAGATGGACAGGAGGAAGCTCAGCCTGGACCCAGAACAGCATCTTCTCACTTTCCCTCCCTCACCCTTTGCTGGTGCAGCATCCCATACAGTGCTGGTTCTGTGCAGGTGCAACAGAAACTCTTTGTCACCTGCAGCAGCATCTTATTAGAAGCAAAGAAGACATCAGAGGGCCCACAGCATCTGGCAGCAGCCGATAGCAGATTCCCAGAGGGAATCAGGGCTCTCTCAGGGCTGAACATCTGCTGATGGGGTTTTGCACAACCCAGAAGCCCCTTGCTTTCCTACCTCTCCCTGTTTGGAATGTGGCTGAAGGGCAGGTCATGGACCAGGTGATGGGAGCAGGACGCACCATGGACATGTAGGATTCACCTGTGCTTGGTGCCTCTTGCAATAAGAGATGGCCGAGATGCCTCACACCTGCAGCACGTTTCCACAGAAAGGAGGACAAACACCCTGCATGCTTGACTCCTGGAGCAAGGAGGGGGGCACAAGCCAACAAATTCATCTCTCCAGCTGCTTCCCACCCTGATCATCAGCTAATTCAGTCTAACAGCCATGACCCCAAAAGCTCAGCTTGGTGTCAACATCTTCCCGAGGACCTGTGGGCTGGTTTACAGAGCCAGGGCCTTTTCTGCATCAGCCTGGCCCTTCTCCTGAGCAAATCTCTTGCGATCAGTGCAGATGGTCTCAGGGCAAAGCAACATCCCTAAAATCAGGTTCTAGCTGCCAGCAAAGAGAACAGTTATATAAACTGGACACACAGGTGTCCTTGTACCTGATCATAGAATTACAGAATCATAGAATCAACAGGTTGGAAAAGATCCACCAGATCATCAAGTCCAACCATTTCCTTCAATCACTAAACCATGTCCCTCAGTGCCTCATCCACCGTCCTTTAAACACCTCCGGGGAAGGTGACTCAACCCCTTCCCTGAGCCTCCTGTTCCAGTGCCCAGTGACCCCTTCCGTGAAAAAGTTTTTCCTAATGTTCACCCTGAACCTCCCCTGGCAGAACTTGAAGCCATTCTCTCTTGTCCTGTCCCATGTCACTTAGGAGAAGAGCCCAGCTCCCTCCACTCCACAACCTCCTTTCAGATAGTTGTAGAGAGCAATGAGGTCTACCCTCGGCCTCCTCTTCTCCAGGCTAAACAACCCCAGCTCTCTCAGCCACTCCTCATAAGGCCTGTTCTCCAGCCCCTTCACCAGCTTCGTTACTCTTCTCTGGACTCTCTCCAGAGCCTCAACATCCTTCTTGTGCTGAGGGGCCCAGAACTGAACACAGGATTCGAGGTGCAGTCTCACCAGTGCCAAGTACAGAGGGAGAATAACCTCCCTGGCCCTGCTGGCCATGCCATTTCTGATACAAGCCAAGATGCCATTGGCCTTCTTGGCCACCTGGGCCACTGCTGGCTCATGTTCAGTCACTGTCAACCAACACCACCAGGTCTTTCTCCTCTGTGATAATCCACAGAGGACTATCAAGGACCATCCACAATTACTGAAGGAGCTGGATGTTATCACTGCAAGATTCGGGCAGCAGCAGCTCTGCAAAGTCTTTTTTTCAGCACCCAGAGAAGCATCCCAACACTGGATGCTCCCTTGCACATCACAGCCAGCCTGGGTACCAGCTCCACGCTCCACTCTGGCGACCCAGTGGGTATCAGAGTCCATTTTCAGTCCCAAGAGATGCACGGAACTGCCTCAGACCTTGTGAGCAGGAGGCAGAGCTCTGCTGACCAGATGTAACCGCTAATGCCAAGCCAGGAGGAAACTTTCAACTGAATCCCCAGAAAAAAAAAGCAAAAAAAAAAAAGCACAGGCACAAATCCCAAACTGAGGGGGCTTGGCCATACAGCAAAGGTCCCAGAGGGAACTTACAGCCAGGATTACATCCAGGCAAGATGCAGCCAAAATACTTTGAGATGAACAAAATACAAAATACTGAGGCAAGATGGGGTGCTCCCACCCTCAGTGATCTGGAGCCAAAGAAGAGCGGCCAGGAAAACAGCACAAGGGCTAGAGTTGTGTCAGTTAAAGCCCCGCAAGTCCATGGGGGTGAACAGCATCTCCTGTCAAGAAGTTATCCCCTCACAGGAGGCTTTTAGTTTTGGAAATCTCACAGAGCAGAGAACACGCAGTCCCAGAGCTTCTAGAGGTCTCAGCTGTGGGCAGAGCAGGCAGGAGCTGCTTGGGAGAAAGGAAAAGGTTAGACGGGCAGGTCTGGAGCAGGAGGGATGTGTTATTGTGAAGAGGGCATTTGCCTGCCCCGGAGGAAGGAAGGAGGGGCTTGGCCCTGCTCCTAAAGGCAGGTGCATGGCTGAATTTATCCGAGGGGAAGGAAGCAGGGAAGGAAGCAAGCCCAGAGCACTCGATGGCTCCATCGGATCTTACATGTGGTCATGGGCAGAGGCCCAACAGCGATGTGGCTTCGCACGGCTCAGCAGGACACAGCTGTACCAGGGCTGGGGATGCAGAGCCCTGCAACAGCCACAGCCCAGGCCAGGCTGCTGCACCCCAGCAGCTCTGCAACCCACCATCCAGGGAGAGGCTGTGCAAGCCTCTGCAGACCACAAAACACAGCAAAAGGGAGCAGTGGGTTTGTTCTGGTTATTCCCAGAGAGGCAAAGGACATGCCTAGAAAAACCTGCCTCAGATACACAGCGTCAGGCACAGGCAGCTCCCCATTCCAGCTCCGTGAAGCCCTGCAATATCAGAGACAGGAAGGGGGAACTTCCTCAGCCAAGGAGAGGACCTGTTTCCTAAGGCAGGGAAGAAACCAAGCACAGCTGAAGAAGAACTGGAGTCAGCATTTTAAGCAATAGTAAGAGCATTATCCTTCAACCTCCACTTCCTTGATTGCTGCAACAGCCGCCTTTCACAGGCCAGAGTGTCTCCCTGGGGAGCAGGATGGGCTCCTGGGTTTCATGCTGATGTGGGGGTACACAGGCAGATGGTGGTGATGGGGCAAATCTGATGCTAACAAGATCTTCTGGCTGCAAAACTTATTCCACTGCTCCTAGTGGGAACTGCTGCCACATCTCACATCCAGCTGGAGGCAGAGGACAAGCAGCACGGAGGGAAGGAGGTGGCTCCTGCAGTATCTGGTTCACCTAAGAAGACCCTGGACCTACAAACTGTTGGAAAACTGGAAAGCAACCTTGAAAACTATTGTGGGATTACTCCCTCTGTGAGGCAATTCATCCAGGATCCAGGCAAGCAGGTGAAGGGAAATATTGGTCTGACTCGTGTGGGCCACCACATCATCGACCATGGAGAAACAGTTTGCGCATCAAAACGTATTTTAGCACAAAATACCTCGAGCTCACGCAAGCTCTGTACTTGCTGGTAGCTCAGAATAAGGAGACAAACCTTCCCTCTAGTGGTTCTACGGCACGTAAGCCTCACAGTTACTTTCTCTTTCCACGTCAAGACCAACCACATCGTTTTCTCCAGCTCTTAGGCTCAACATGGATCCTCAGTGCATCACATCTCTTACAAATATGCTGAGGCTACACCTGGCAGCCAGCAGTGCTGCCCATGCACAAGTGCACCTCGGGCACTAGAGAAGCCACACAGACTCAAAACACCACTGGCCTATTTCTGCAGCAAGGATGGTTTGTATGGACAATTCTTCAACTGAGTTACTCCCTCTTACCACAAGCATTTAACAGGCTGAAGAATCAAGCTTAGAGTTTGTCCAAGGATCTTTTTATTGCAGGTGGTCTTCCCAGTTTCAGCCTCATCACCACCACAGATCCCAGGCTGCACTGCTCCAATCCGAACTGGAGCACAAGTGGACAGATTAGCACCTACATTTCCAAAAGAACTATGTTTCCACTTTTCCCCTTACACATTAGGAATCTTATTCACACCCTGTCAAACTTGCACTCTACAGCTGGGCCACCAACTATTGAACCAACTCTGTTGTCCACAGCCAAGATGCTCTGATTGCTGCAGCATCTCAGACTACAGGGCCATCTGCTGTTATCTGTATTCCTACATGCTGTTATCATCTGTAGGAATACATGTTATAGTCTGCATACAGATCATACAGAAATACAGTACGAAATAGTTGTCTGAAGCTTCCCTGCTCACAACAGCGTTTCAGTGGCACAGTCCATCTCACTGGCTTCCCGGAGGAAATCACAGCACTAACATTTTATGGGGCTGCAGCAAACCCTGACGCCAGGAGCAGACCTGGGAACACCTCCCAGGAGGTTGTGCAACCTTCAGTTTTGTTTCGCTGACATTGCACACACATACACCCACACAAGTCCAGCAAGCTGTAATACAGCACCAGATCATGGACACCAAGTCAGTATTTTCTGTCTCCCTGACACAAAAACTGTGTTATGCTGTGCATTCAAGGAACACGACACACCTGCAGAAAAACACCCTTGCTCCCTCCCTCAGCCCATTGTCTCTCTGCCAGAGCTAAAAAGTGCAGCCTCTTGCCAAATGGCTGCAGGCGATACGATCAACTTGGCCTTTTCAGTTTGAGTCTTATGTATAAAAAGTTCTTATGCATGCAAGAAATATTTCATTTTCTTAAATTTGCCATTTCTGTCTGCCTTAAACCCTTGGAGAAGTTCTCACTTGGGGTTAATTACATGGTGGGTTGAAAAGAAAACCCACTCAATCACAGGCAGTGAGTACTACAGCCTTTAGTAGAGACTTTTAAACTCAGAAAGAATCTTGGGTGTAGATTTGGAAGCCTTGAATTTCACTCCTGTTGCCAATTACTCACACAGAGATGTTATATTATAGCTATATTAAAAATGAATACAGCAACTTTCACTTTTTTTTCAAAGCAGGAAGTGAATAATGAATCAAAACTGCCCTTATTTCAGCTAAGGGAAAATGATTAATGGAGCATAAATGCTACAAAAGTAGAAAGGCTCTTTAATAAGGGTGATTTGCTGTTCAGATTGTAACAGCCCTATCCACACCGCCTCTGATTATTCACGTACTGCGCACACACTCACACTCAACACAGAAACAAAAAGGTGCCATTACCAGGGAGCAAAGCCCCAGGAGATGCTGTGCCTCTTCTGAAAACATCTTACAGTTCCCTGAATGGACAAGAGTTCACACCCAAGGTATATGAGTTACTGCTAAAACAGACTGCAACAACAAAACCTAACTATCTACCAACAGTGCTTAGCTGAACACTATTAATGTTCCAAGAACAGGTTGAGAAAGCACAGAATGACAGTATTACAGCAAGAGGGCCCTACAATTACACTTGCGTAAGAGCCCTTTATAACTTATTAAACCTCTGTATCAGGTCACGGCTCAGGGTAGCACAGAACATCCGTTACCAGCCCTGCCTAAATAACTGGTCTTCATCTAATAGACAGGCAAGTTGTATTCTTGCCTCCATTTCTGTGGCAAAAGAAGGAAAGCTTTCCAGCTTCCGCAGGCTCATGGGTGGGTGCAATGTGACCTGGACATAATGGATAATTAGCACTATAGGCTAGTAGTGCCACGGATTTGATGTGGATAAGGGAAATACTTCAACGTTGCTCCTGCAAAGGTCCTGGTTGTCTTCTGTTTGTGCCCACCTGTGCAGCAGTGATGTGCTCATAATCCACATGCAAGTTGCACATCACTTAGCACTGCTGTACGCCCTTGTCCACAGACACACTGCCCCTCCCGTGAATGAAAGTAAGAGAAGCCCAAAGCACAAATGCTTTGGGATTCTTTTGTGGAAGACAGGTTTAAAAAAACAAACCAGCTGCAGTCCTTAAAAGTTCAAGTCTTACCAACATTCTCACACCAAAGCACTTTTTCATGTGTTGTCACTTAGTAGCTGAGGAACTTATAGGTGGCCTTCACTCTGCAATTCCATCTCGCTTTTATTGGAGATAGTGGCTTTCCTAAAATAGGAGCAAGAGCTGTTTTGTGCCTCCAAACACCATTTGTACCTGACTTGCCAGTTTGTGAAAAATTAGTTCTATAAACCATGCAAGAATTCCTCTGCACTATTAAAAAATATACAAAAATGGAACTGTTTATAATATCCTACTCTTCCAGAAAAAAAGCATCTCTAAGAAACACGGCAACAGGATAAAGCTAATGTATCAATTAAGAACAAACTTCCCTGAACAAATCTAGTCACTATTTTTTAATCCAGAGAATAACACAGGCCACAGTACACATCTGTGTAAGGAACCTTACACACAAAGTAACAAAAAGGAGTCTGTTTTAGAGCATCGGCCCTATTGTCTTTTCTTGCTGGATGAGCCTGCAGAAATTCCACACATTAAAAAGCACTGGACCATGTAATTATAATGGCGGAAAGCATTTAAAATGCATTTACTGCAAAGAAATATTGATTGTTATCTGTCTCCTGATGTTGGTGCAGTCCATTATGTCTCCCCTTCTGTCACTTTATTTCAGATTTCAAAAACCACAGCATGCAGCAGCAAGTTACAGGATGAGAAAACGGTTCATTCTGATGAAGTTATACTGAAGTGCAGGGCTCCACTTTGGCAACCAGTTATTGTCGTTCAAATGGCCCAAGTCTTGCATCAGTGCCAGTCAGGCTTGTCTATCACACTCCCAGGACGTCTCCAGATCCTTTCTGTAGCCAAGCCCCATTTGTAAACCAAAAGACACGACAGCTCCAGCTGGGAACTGCCCTGTCTGCTGCTGGTTTGCTTCACCAAGGCCAAGCTCTACGACTTGTCAGAACCTTGACTAGGTCTCAGTCCTCCTCCAAGTCCACTTTGCTCAAGCTCTGCTATAACTGACATATATTTAAATTCACTAGATCTGTGGTTGAAGGTCTCCACTAATTTGTAGGTCTCTGAACGATCTGTTGCATAGAAGAGCTGCACCTGATTTGCCAAGCACTGTGCTTCATGGACCACCTGCAAGTTAAAAAAGAATTTGTTACCATCGGGTTGTGCTGTATTTGAGTACCCTGTTAAAAAAACCTCTTCAGCAGCTGAAAGGCTGCAGTCCAACTCATCAAATGCCTCAATTCCAAGTCACCTTAGTTTTGCAAATCTCTTAACAAATGACCTCCCTCTTGCTCCTGACCTACTTACACACTTCAGCGCTGCGCCTACAAACCACTCTCGCACTGAACATACACCTCAGAGGTCAAATGTCTTTCATGATCCCTGCCCACTCTAAGGCACCAAAGCCTCATCTTTCCCTTCTTACGGTTGACCCATTTGCAAAAATTGATTGTCTACCCTGAGATACAATAGGGCAAATGCATTACCCATCACTTCCTCGCGTATGGTTTCAGAACTGATGCGAGTAGGTCATTTAGAGGTGGGATGCTTTAGTTATCTTGTTCCACCACTATAATCCCACGTGCTACTAGTCCTAGGGCCGCACTATGACAGACACGGAAAGAACAGCACACCCACACAGGATGAAAAGTGCAAAGGCATGTAGAAACCCTACACGAAGCCCTGGAGGTTTTGTTATTTGACACACAGTATTAAGCTTCACTGTTTTAACTTGTTGGCAGGTAATAACAGCTTTCACTTAAACTTGCTTCCATTCATAAAAATACGGAAGTATTTCTAATCTTTTTTAACAATAAACTGTAATACCTAGAGCAAGGGAAAAAAAAAACCGCATGAGCTGAAATCACTAAGTCCAAAGTCTGATGATTTCCTTCAACTTTCTCTAGTAGTAAGCAGGGTAAAGAATTCTAGTAACACTACTCTTTGGGAAAGGGTCTTCTAAAGACTCTAATTCAAATTTAATTCAAAACTATAAGAGGAGCTGCAGCATAAAATGAAGAAAGGTAATGAACAGATATCTCTTACCAAGAACTTCGAGTCCATTTCTGCTGTCATTAGTACAATCCCTTTCTCCTTCTGCAGCTCAGGGTAATGGTACAAGACCAACTGGCTAGGAGCAGTTTCACCCTGGGTCTGAAGGAGATGAAGAAACTTGTTAGTATCCCATAAAGAAATTTAGCTCTGTTGCAGATTTTGAGGCTTGATTACAAACCCTGAGTTATTATCTGCTATGGAGACGGTAATTTTTCAAGGCTTAAGGGTCAGTTCTAATTAAAAATTCATTATCCCTGATATTTAGAGAAAACAAGGGATTTGCAGAGTGAGGTTGGGTTTTTTCTTGACTGAAGATCATTCTGTCCTTAAAATAACCCACCATTTCCAAAAAGACACTAAAACTCTTTAAGCATCTACTGGTACTTTAAGCAGTTTGCACCAACAGTTCTAAAAAGTTTGGCAAGAGTTCTGTTTTCATAGAACCACACAGAATATGTTGTTTTGGAAGGGACCCACAAGGATCACTGAGTCCAACTCCTGTCCCTGCACAGGACAATCCCAACGAGGGAACGCAATGAGCATCAACGGCTGCTACGCACACGCCAACAAGCAGTGAGGTCTGGGAGCACCAGGCAGAAATCACAGACCAAGGGACTGGGGATTTGGGTTAAAAATGAAGCATCTTTCTCTGCAGGATTCTGTAGGGTTTTGTTATCTCCAAAATACTAAACCACTGTTTGTCTACAAAAATGCACTGTTTAGTCTGAACAGCACGTTCCTTGTAAGAAGGAGGCCTGTTGGAAGTCATTACTTCAAAATTTTGAACCAACATGCTAATTTAGCAAATATTCATAGAATCATAGAATCACCAGGCGGGAAAAGACCCATCGGATCATCGAGTCCAACTGTTCCTACCAAACACTAAACCATGTCCCTCAGGACCTCGTCTACCCGTGCCTTAAACATCTCCAGGGAAGGTGAATATTATATTCTGTCCTGCATTGCAGAAGTATGACTCCTAAAGAGTTCAGAGCATCTGATGAGAAAATAAATTGTGCAGCGTAATGCAGCACAGTACTCTATTAGATTTATATAAAAATCATTTTGAAGGCATCCTCTATTATGATGGCATTGAGCTGTCTCAACCAACCCTTCTGCCTGGCTTCACAAGAGAAGATGGGAAAACAGAAAGAAAACTTCAGCTCCATGATGCAGTTGGTAAGTACAGTACATTACAGCATTACTATATTGTTATTATTGCATTTAAATAATTATTATGTGATGCACATGTTATGCTAATGGTGGGTTAGGCTGCTTGAGGTTAGGTTAGGTCAGGTCAGGTGTATGCCCCAACTCATTTAATGACAAAAACCCACTAACGATGCTCTGGTCAGAATCATGTACCACTGTTAAGTGAGGCACAACAATATTGTGATACACTGATATTATACTTTTCTGGATCTTAAGACAGTCTTGGACATTTTTATTTCAACAACTCACCTGAATATTTATTAGGGAAGTGAAGTGCAATTCTGTTCCTGACCACTGCCCCACAAAGAACTCGTAGCCTTCTTTTCTTGGCAAAGCATATAGGAACTGCAGAGAAATGATTAAAAAAACAATTCTCCCTTTCACAGAACAAAACAATGCCCGTGTCACACTGGCCTCCAGCATAAGCGCTGTAGCAAGAGAACACAACAGAAAAAAAGGTTTCTTTGCCCCACTAAGGAAGACAAGACAGTAGGAACCAGGCTTCAAAGCAGACAATAAACCAGCATTCTCTTATCAGTATTATTTCATTAGCAAATATACTGGCATATATTTTTACCAGTATTATGCATGACAGGAAAAAGAAAAGGACAGCAAAGAAGATTCAGATTCTGTCTGTTTTGTTCACTTCTAGAAAATTAACAGCAGAAATAGTCAAATGCATACTAAGGTGCATTCAGAGTGTTCAATCCTATAATTTCTTCAACTGCTCCAGAACAGGCAGCAATCTAGAGATTTACAGTCTGTTCAGCTCTACAGGCTAGGGACTTGCTCATTTTCCCACACCAAGGGAAAGGACATCATGGAAGCAGAAAAATATGCAGGATACCCAAGATTAAATACCAACACACTATACAGAAATGCACCTAAAGATATAAGTAACTCTCCAAGCTCCAGGTAGCTCAGCAAGCCAGACGTATTTCATCTTGCTCTTGGCAAATAAAACACCCATGACCATTCCATCAATCCAGTGAAGTATCCTATACAGATCTACAAAAGCATTCCTCTCAATGCAGCGTAGTCTACCTACTTTGTTTCCATAAAGGAATTCAACATTTCATTTCTGTCTCAGCACAGTAAAATCTGAACAAAGGCCATGCTTCAGCACACAGATTACTGTAAAAACACACTTCTTCCAACAGGCAACAATACTAATCCAGCAGCATGTGGAGCGGAACAGCAGAAGGCTATCCTTTAGCTTCTTAGCTGTTCTGCTCTTTTGTAGTTTAACTTCTTCAAAGCAACAACATGCTCATTCACACAGGAATCTTCTAATTGAAGCTTTTACGATATCCACCAACCCACAAAAGAAACAGCAAATCCACTCATTTCTGAAACAACCACATTATGCATTCTCTGCACTTTATGCTTTGCCGCATTAGCACCCACCTAAGATACAATGTGCAGAAATTACAGATTACTCTGTATCTGTAATAAAGGGTTTGACTACACCCAATTCCCCTCTTCCTCCCCATCACAGCTGTTGAATTACAATGCTGGGCGTTTATACTACTTAGTTTTGCGGTGCCTGCCATACAGGTTTGACAATTCACACTCCTTTAGAGATAGAGGTGCACTATCTATATGTAAGAACATCAACAAAGCTGGCCTACAAGGCTTGGCTCTTCACAACACTGCACAGAAGAGATTTAACCACAAGACGTCAGGTAATGGAAACCAGAGGCATGCAGCTAAAATCACCTCCTGGAAGATTCTGCACTCTCATTGCTAATCCCTACATCTCTTGTATCTAGACAACCCATGCTGAGATCAAACTGTTTAATATAATACGAATAGTTGCTTTTATCCAAACACTAAGGCAAATATTTGAACCCTTGGATTTTACTAATAGAGTTGATACAAAAAGTCTGAATGCAGGAGGGTCAAAAGTTTATGAATTAGGCTTTAGAGAGGAGAAATGCATTACAGCTATACATCCACGCACTGCGAGCCTCTGCTATACGTACCGATGGACATTTCTGGGCTCTCTTCCATATTAAATCAAACTTCTCAGCCTTTGGGGAAGAAGAGAGAGAAATTCAATTTTCATAACACAAACGGAGATGCACAGTTATTCAGAATCATCTCATTAATCTGTAGAGGCTTCAGCTTCCATCTACAGAAGCTCTCACTGCAGAAACATGTAACAAAGAGAGAATGCAAAACTGTATGTAGTTCTTAGTTACCTAAATGTCACTGATATCTCATTTTAACAATGCCGTCTCTAAGACGTTGCAGCAACTACTTGGATTCAAAGTTTTATTCACTGGAGTTGGGAGGCCCATGCTTTAGGCGTTATATTACATCCTTTTTCAGTAAAAGCTCCAAAGCTCCACTGCATCATGTGGTGTCAACAGTTGTGCAAGATGACATATCCCTGGCCTCAAATTGTGGATTTTATATTAGCCATCTGTTCTTCAGTATTAAAATGCAGTCTAGATACTTACTCAAATAATATACTTATTGCTTCGGTTTATATTAAAACCACAAACATATTTGGTCATCCCTGATGATATCTGGCAAACTCACTCGTGTGCAGTCTGCATTTCCCCAAATCTTTTGCCTGCTTTTCTCTTCCCAGCACCAGATATTAATAACTCCTCTAACGTGTTAATGAAAGAAAACACATGCCATTCATCAACACAAAATTCTTCTGTGTGTGCTTTTAAGCACTTGAGAATTACACAAGGCCTTTCTTCCAGCCAACAAAAAGCTTCTGGCAAAAGAAGTAACAGTTTCTTTCCCTGATGACACCATGACCTACTTCCTAATGTGACTGGAATCTGGTTTGCATTAAAGCCTTAAAAGCTTCCAAAGCTTCTTCTAAACCAGTGCACCGCAGAACAGTGCCAGCCCCACTAATGAAAGACCTACACCGTTGTAAATGGAGTCCTGGGTTTGGCCCTCTGCTACGGATAGAGGTGTGATTCAAACTATTTTCACAACATCCACATGTTGGGAAAGCTGAAACACGAAGCTGACTGACCTCAAACCCCACGTTGACATTTCCAGAGCATAAAGAGCTTCATACATTTAGAACTCAGCCTCTTATCACTTCAGCCTCAGCTGAAAGGGTCCCATACAACCCCAAATCAGACCCCAGATCTAAACGAGGTTTCAGGAACTCAAGAAACACGCAGTTCATGCCCAGCTGTGAACAGGCAGATTTAAAAGATTATAATCACATAGAAACTCTGAAGCAAAAAGTAAAAAGAAATCCCAAAAGCAAAAAAAACTTGCAGCAGATTAACAATTAACATCTGGTGAAGTTATCAGGAATAAGAAATACGATCTTATCACAGGAAGCACCATGCAATCTCAATGAAAGACAGCACTGCCAATAACTTTCAATGTACGAAAGTAAGTCATTAAATGATTAGCCACGTGCAAGTTATTACCCAAGTGCGCTAATACTGCCATATTATACTTGAGTTAGCAGTCAGCGCTGCAAAGAAGGGAAGGAAATGAGCAATGTTGAGAAAAAATGATGTGAAAACACAAATGTCACATTAATAGTTACTAGGGCCCTGTAAAGAGTACTGGACACTCATAATCATGGAATCATAGAATCAACAGGTTAGAAAAGACCTCTTGGATCATCGAGTCCAGCCATTCCTATCTGCCACTAAACCATGTCCCTGAGCACCTAATCTATCCATCTTTTAAATACCTCCAGGGATGGTGACTCAACCTACTCCCTGGGCAGCTTGTTCCAGTACCTGCTGGCCCTTTCTGTGAAAAAAAAAAATAAAAAAAAAAGATTGTTGGAAATTCAAGCCAGGCATGCATACAAAAAGTACTGGCTTTATTGAGACTGATGCAAGTGAGGAAAAAAAATGGAAACAAAAGCTTTTATTTGGGCCAGTAAGATCACTCAATCTGGAAGAAAGTTTGTTCTTGAAACCTCATTTTCCTTCAATAACTGTGTTTAAAAGCAACAGAATCAGAGTTAGAAAGCTTTGCACACTGGCCTTTCAAGCACGTAACTAGACGGGGGTTACTTACAGGAATAACAGCATAAACCGTATCTTTTGCAGAAAAATACTGATTCCAGATCTGTAGGAAACAAAGATGAGCTACAGTTAAAAATCAAGCAGCTAGCAGCAATATTAAATGCTTTACAAGGAATTCCTTTTGTCAACTAGCCTTTGTAAGCACTTTGAGAAGTCAATTCTCCTAAGGTTCCAGAGTACTTGTACCAACTGACAGATTTGAATTAGGTAACAGAAATGAGCAGTGGGCTCAGAGGTGGTTCAAGATTTACCAGCTATCAGAAATGCTTTTTTAACCAGCAACCACACTAATGAGCTCTAGAAGGTTCAAGCGGGTGAGTTTTTTTTAATAAAGGGCATATGAAACACTTTCAACTAGAGATGAGACTTTGTGTAACACTCCCCTGTGTTCACAATCTTTTTCTTTACCTCAGCTGTATAGCGATACCTACATAAAGCCGAAAGTCCTTAATGAATGGAGACGTACAAGTAAAAGCCTAAAGTCTAGGACTCTCTCAGTTGCTCTTCCCCAGTCCTACATAACTAATGAGAACAACGCTTGATTGATGAAATGGAAATGGAGGCACTCGAAGGATACTCATGAGTTATCAAATGCACTCCCTGCTAGAACTGGCTCCACGCCATCCCTTGCAAAGCGCATAAAAACTTCTATAATGTTCCTGACTTATAAGAAAAGCAGTTAGATTTCTGCTCTCCAAATTTTACTGGAAGGCTCCTTCATATGTTCTGCTCCCCTCAAACACTCATGCCTACATGAAGTTTCTTGGCAGATAGTATGATTAGGCAAAAAAATCCAGATCCAACTCAAGCTACATCAGAAACGTGGAACAGATGTGACCTGTAAGTAGATAAAAAGGAACACAGTGCAAAGCCAGGCAGATATTGGGGAGAATAATTTGATTTCCAGTGTTCCACAAACAGACACAGACCCCAACAACTTCCTCCTTACCCTAGCCTGTGTCAGTATGGGTACTGAGACCCCCAAGTGACAGATAACGTGAGCAAAGAGAGAAGACAGCAAAAGCTTTGGGTTTATTTCTGCAGAACAGTCATAGCCAAATCCACGTGAGCTATGGCTAGGGTTTCCCTTTACCTGGCTTCAAACCTGAGGGGAGCTTCCTTATGCCAATTCAACTGCTACACATTAATGGCAACAGTAAGAATTACAATAGAGTCATCAAGTCTAGATGTATCATTTATCAGGTGGGCAAATCCTAGGTGGACTTACCAATATGAGGAAAACCTCATCTTCTATTACTGATATGCATGTGAATGTGCTTTTTATAAATACACATCCATAGCCATGTTTTATTTTTCAGTCTAAGTAAAATTTCCATCCTCACATGTAGATTTCTATTAAGCACAGATGTGCAAACCTTATTCCATTTAAATCCATCACCTGTTTTATCTCCTCTGCTGATTTTTCTTTCACCATCTCAACATTAAGGACTGAATCAAGCGTCTGTAAGAGAAAACATAAGGAATCTGGCATGATGACAATTCTCTGATTCAAGTAAGAATCCAGAATGAATGGATGCAATTACAGAGAACCAAATTCAAGCTGTAAATGGAATTAAGCTCCTCTGATGTGACTTAGTCCTCCAAATTGCCAAAGAAACTAGAAAATCATAAGCAGTAACACACCAACAAGTGGATTTGCACAGCAAGGCAGAACAAAATAGATTTTGTCAGGACACAGAACACACTTTGCTCCAATTCTGCAGATCTCTACTGAAGCTGCAAGAGAAGCTGCAGCCTTTCTCCTTCAGCTATCTCAAGCACACGCTCTGTTGGCAGATTTACACAGAAAGTTTGCCAAAATACAAGCATGTGAAAGAATAAAGCCATTCTCTTCTCCCTCTGCTGGCTGATCTTCGGAAATAAATTTCCATGCTGTAAAGGCAGTTTAACCCTCTCAATTTGTTACTGTCAGCATCCAGTACAAATCCCCTAACTAGCAGGAGCTTCCAGGATGTCAAGTCAGAAAGGAATGGATAATAAAAAACCAGACTGCTGCGAGTTTTAAGACCTGAACGTGATCCCAATAGTAAATTAATATTTTATACTCAAGTGCAGCATAAGGAATGTAAGTTTTATCTCAAGAACTCTTGGCTGAAGCACTGATGCAGCAATACAAGTTCATCTACACCCTAGATTCATTAAGCAAGTCCTATTTTAACACTTAGGTTCATTTCCCTTACCTTCTCTTTTGTGAAGCCTCCCCTCGATGCCTTTGTGCCCAAGCCTTCTGCCTAGAAGAAAACATTCTTCAGTTTTTATAGCTGATGCTTTAATATCATTTATTTGCCTTGCCCACCACACATAACATTGCTGCTGACAAGATACTCTGAGTTCAAATTTAAGACACTTAGGTATTGCTGCCCTATGTTTTATTAAACTAAAACCTTGACAGGGGGAATGAGTAGTTTAATGTGAATTATGAATGTCAAGAACAGGAAGGATTAACTCAAACTATTATGCATTTTGAATCCAATGGTATTGAACAGCTTTGTTTCATTCACTACAAAATGATACATGCAAGAATATGTAACTCCATCTGGCCAAACTAATCTGGAACTAATTAAACAATTAATAAGGCCTCAAGAACAGAATTTACAGCCTAAAAAACATGAAAAATAATATTTTGGCATACAGAACAATATTTTTAGCTACCAGAGTGTAGAATTCCAGGGCTCCTTACTAATAAGAACACTGTACGTTTGTAGCATTGTGCTGATCCTACATAAATGACATTATAGCTTTAAGATAAGAGAATTACAAAGAAAATTTGCCTTGCCTTTTCCTCCATGCATCTGATAAATTCTCCTTGCTTGGAATATCCCACAGGCTGCTTTTTCACTTCATTTCTTTTTTCCATACGGGATTCAAATACACCTGGACTGGATCTGAATCAGAAGAGGGACTATTAACAGTACTGGGTGATTAACACCATTTAGCCTTTTAAAATGTCTACTGTGGTACTGATTCTTGCTTTTAACTTAAATTTTAACTTGTTGTTAGAAAAACTCTCTCTTATCAAGCTGATCCTGTTGGGAGCCTCACAGTGACTTGGCATCAACTACATATGAATTTCAAGGCTGCATTTGGCCTTAACTAACGTGGAGGGGCTCTTCATGAAGGAGCACAGCGATGGGACAAAAGGTTACAGTTTTAAGCTGAAAGAGATTTAGAATAGATATTAGGAAGAAATATTTTCCTCTGAGGGTGGTGAGGCCCTGGCCCAGGTTGCCCCAAACCTGTAGGTGTTCAAGGTCAGGTTGGATGGGGCTTTGAGCAACGTAAGCCAGTAAGAGGTGTCCCTGTTCATTGCAGAGGTGCTGGAACTGGATGATCTTGAAGGTCCCTTTGATCCCAAACCATTCTATGGTTCTACAATTCTACGAAATTAAACTGAAAGTCAATAGAAGGGATGAGACTTTGCTTCCAGGAGGAGAGAGCTTGATAAGCAGGGTTGTATCTACACCGTGGGGTGGTCCTCAGCAATGCTGTTGGAGTGTTCATTGGGACTAGGCTGCCTGTGCAGATTCAGACCTCTTTGAATTTAAACCTAGCCTAGAAGAGTGAAGACCTTGTGGACTAATCATAGAGGGTTCGGGTTTGGGCTTTTTTCTGTCAAAAGTGCAAAAATTATCTGTAGATCATATTTGCAGCGGGGGGGGGGGGAAGGGCAGGAAAGGGCTGTAGACATAACTTCATTATTGCTTTACAGTGGTGTTAGAAATAACAGTGGAGTGGGAGGGAGCATCGGGCAGTGAGAAAGTGATACCTTGATGACTGAAAAGGACAGAAATAAAGTGGAAAACTGAAGCTGAATTAGAGCTTGTAGTACCCTTCCAATACTTAAAGGGGATCTATGGGGAGGGTCTTTTTATCAGGGAATGCAGGGTCAGGACGACAGGAAATGATTTTAAGTAGAAAGAGGGGAGATTTGGGTCAGATATTAGGAAGGCAGTTTTCACTGCGAGGGTGGTGAGGCCCTGTCTCAGGTTGCCCAGAGAAGCTATGGACGCTCCATCCCTGGAGGTGTTCAAGGCCGGGTTGGATGGGGCTTGGAGCTTCTCATCCAGTAGGAGGTGTTCCTGCCTGGAGCTGGACGGGTTTTTTAAGTCCCTTCCGACCCAAACCATTCTATGATTGTATGAATTAACTTTCTCATAGGGGCTCAAAGCTGAAAACACCTCCCCTCCTCCGAAAAACCCAGCCCCCCACTTTCCCTTCAGGGCCCGCCCCCCGCACCTCCGCAGCTCCTGGATCTTGTCCCGGTATTTCCCGTAGAAAGGGTTCTCCTCCAGCGCCGCCGCCTCCCCCTGGCCCTGGCCCTGCCCCGGCCCCGTCGCCTCCCTGCACGGCGGGGCCAGCAGCCCTAGCGGGCGGAGCGCGGCGCGGCTCCTCAGGGCGCCCGCCAGGCCCCAAACCTGCAGCAGCGGCGCCGCCATCGCTTCCGCTCCGCCCCCTGGTCCGCCCGCCTCTGAGCCCTGTCCGCCCCGCAGCCCCGAGGCGAAGGTTCCGATAGGCGCCCTCCTCCACCCTCTCCTCGGAGCCACGCCCCCTTAACGACGCTCCGCCCACCGTCTCTCAAGGCCGCAGCGGCAGGCCCTGAACACGAAGTTTTATTTGGATCAAGAAATGAGAGGAGTCGTGCGGCTCTGTAGCTCACAGCAGCTCCCCCTACAGGCCAGGGATGAACCCACAGACCCAGCGCTGCCTACATGAAGCCCAAAGTCCTTAATAAATGGAGAAATACGAGTAAAAGGCCAGAGTTCAGAGTTGCTCTTCCCTAGTCCTACATAACTAATATGGGCCCACCCCCCTTAACTCCATTTAGTTCCATTTCTGCCTCCCCGTTTTCCCCCAGCACATCCAACCACTCCGTGGAAACACACACCCACAAGCACGAGGCGCAGATGACAGCAGATACAGGTTTATGATGCCAGCAGCGTTCGTGCCCTCTGCCATTCGCAAGGTGCAGAGCGAGAAGGAAGCCCACCAGTAGCGAGCACCACAGCTTTGGAAAGCGTGCAGAACGGATGGAGACCAGCAGCACGGCAGGAACCTTGTAGGAATGGGAGCGGCTGGCTGGGGATGCATTCCCAGATCACAGCACATCCCCATCAGCCAAAGAAATGCAAGCCCTGCTCTCGGGGGTGATGGGATATTGTTAAATCGATAGCCCAAGTCCATCCTACAACAGCAATTTGTGATCAACCATGCTTCCACCCTGCAAATGGAGCTGTGCCCCAGTACCAGGCTCCCCCCAGAAAAACACTAAAAGATTCAAGAATCCCTTAAATTTTAAGGTAAGTTGCATACAAACTAAACTTCCAAAACTATTTTGCAAACTCTGGCTTGTGGCTGTAGTGTGTACAAATCAAACATCAGGATGGTTGCAGTTTATTGCTAGGTTTTTTTTATTTGGTTAAGGAATTACATAGTAATATGTAAAAGGGCATGGGAAGCAACAAGAAGCAAGTGTTGGCTTCTTGTCCTGTCAGAAGCCAAGGTTGGTTAGTTCGGTTTGGTTTTTAAATACTGTATTTTCAAACATCACATCAAAAGCATCTCCATAATGAGTTCTGTCTGAGTTACCCAAACAGGACAGAAGAGCAACAGTGAAAGAATCCTAGGCAATGGGCAAGAGGGTTCTATTTTGCCCATTCCTTCACTGGTTCACGCTTCCAGAATACAATTATTCATAAAACTATAAGCATCCAGTTCTAAGTTATATATAAGTCAACAGTTATGAACCAACTTCCACATGAACCGATGGTTTGGCAAGGCAGGCAACTTCAATTCATTAATCATGCAAAACACTCCCAAAAGATCAGTGGTATTTGTGAGCGAAATCATGAAGCTTGGCCCTGGTCTAGTCTGCAGGAGAATGCTCTCTGCAAAAGTCATTCTCTGTGTTCCAGAAGGTTACAAACACACTCTGTGTTTAGATCTCCTGGTAAAAACAAACCATTAAGTTCCTCTATAGTAAGGAAACATCGCTTGCTAAGCATGTGTCAGTAGAGAACGACGATGCGATTGCACACTCCTATCCTGCTTTTCACATCCCCCTGCTGGCGAGAACACGAAAAGTTAAGGTACCAGTAAGAGATCATGTTCTTATTCATCAGGAAACAGTCCCTAAGTCTGCTCTGGGCCTTTCCCACCTGCTCATGCACCTAGAGGCCAGGAGCTTTACTCAGGACACTTAATCAGAGTGACTCCAACAGCAGCAGATGGAAGAAACCAGCAGCATCCACAACCCCGTTGAAAAGGTCTCCAGTGACCATCAGCACATCATGAGCACATCAGCACATCACCTGAGGCATGAACTATGCAGGTGCTACTCATCAGGCTGCCTGGTGGACTTCCACTTTTTATGGACCTGTTGAAGTTGTTCAATACTTCCTTTATTTAAAAAAAATAAAACAGATAGGCTCATCTCAAAATGTAACCTGGATGCAACACAGCAAAGCTAAAAGGATGCCGATGTGAAAACCCAAGCACTTGGTAGGTAATTGTTCCTGTAGACTCATGATATAAAAACTCTTTAAGCTCTTCCTTCTAAAAATAAATCCTGCTATAGATGGGCGTGATTTACCATCGCTGTTTTCCTCTGACTGAGTCCAAACTCACTCCTGGACATACTTAGTCAAAATTAGAAGTTTAGCTGAAGCTCTTAAGCACCCTTTTTACACTCAGTCTCTTATAAAACAGCTCACTACCAACAGCCCCTGACACAACCTTCTCCTTAAATATGCATAATTTACTCTATCTCAAATATTTACAAGCAGAAGCAGCCCATCTTTACATGACGGATTTCCTTCTGCTCCACGTAAAGTGCAGCTCTCTAATTTAAGGCAAATTTCAGTGAAATATAAAACCATAGTTTTATTTTAGTATGTACACATTTTAAATTAAAAACAAGAACTCTCTTGAAAAGGAAAGAATGACATGAAAGTGTTTCCAAGTTTAGGAATCTTCTGGATTTTAACACAGTCCGAATACCATGTCCTCTCAACATAGAAATCTGTAAATTTCTTTCCAATAAATGCAAACAGAAAAAATAAGTGGCAATGCATACAGTAATTTAGCCCCAAAGATCAGTAAAACACTGGGAAAGTGCAGACATAGTTTTCTGTGTCCCGTAGTCTCCTTTAGCTACAGTAGCATCCAGCAATATCACATTTTAAATATATATTCTATACATCTAATGCTAATCTCAGTTCTTGTAATGAGTATTTCTCATCTCCATCTGTGTCAAATTTCTTAAAGCTCTCTGACTCTTGGGCTGTAGAGCCGAGCAGTTTTTGAAGATCTTCATATGATAGTTTTCCATCAGCATCTACAGTTGCTCTTTCAAACAAATTCTGAAGATCTGCAAAGAGAACAAGGATTTTAAAAGTACCTCCTTTAAGCACACAGGAATATCTTAAAAGTGGCTCTTCCAGGTTTACTGCACAATGTCTTACTACCTAGTAATTAAATAAAGCATCCCCAAGTACACAACCTGCCTGCTGTCAGCGTAACAGTTTAGTTGAAGAAAATACAAACATTTCTGGATTAAATTACACTAAACGTGAAAAAAAAAAAATCCTATTTCTGGTTAGGACTAATAGCTCATTCTACAACCACCAACTGCATACAGATGCAGTTATCCTCCACAAAAGCCAAGCTCAGAATGACTGTTGCTATACCAACAGCACCAACAATATAAAGGAAGAAGTGTCTATTCATTTCCTGATGCAAACCATTGCCCTTTTAGTAGCAGAAAAGACTGAACAGCAAGATCCAGAAACCATTCATTTGGCCAGGCAGTGTTCCCTTCAAATAATAAAGAAAAACCCCCAAAACATACAGACTCACACCTACTTCATTTTCTTTCAGCACCCTAATTCTGCCCTTAACTTCTCTTTCAGTCTCTGGGGCACTTGATACAGCACTTTGCACTCAAAGTATTACAATCCACTTATAACAAACGCTCCCAGTTTCTTTACTTTTACATGCTAGTCTTTTTTACTTCTTTTTTTAACTTTTCTTTTAAATCCATAGTTCTCAGGCTTTTAAAATTGATCTCTCTTACCCCAGAATGACCAGACACACCATCACAATTCAAATCATACTTATCTCCTGAACACTGACATGAAATATTCAGCAAAAGAAAAGGTCAGCCTATAAGGGACATACCTTCCATGCTGGAAACTCCTGGTAAGGACAGATGTCTCAGCTGTCCACTGCTCTCTGCATTGTCATCAGCTGACCTTGAAGCCAGCCTTGAAAGGTCTGTGGGCTTTGCTGTAGTACTTGGACTACTCTCAACTGTTACAAAACAATCTCTATTAGTCTTAATAGTTCCCTGGAATTACAGTTAGTGGAAACAAAAGAAATCAAGTAAGACTAATTTCAAAATAATTTCAGAATAAAGCAGCAGGTTTTTCCTCTTTCACCAGTAAGTAGAAGAACAGAAGGAAGGAAATATTTTTCTTGGGTTTTTTTTGACAGTTACAGCTTTAAGCTTTCATGCTGTACTAGATGATGTGTATTTCTACACCTTGTACAAAGAATGACTTGGAAGTGCTTTCTACCTCTCAGTCTGAAGGTGCTGAACAAGGTTTATTAAGCTAATTACATGTGCCCACCTGCGTGGCTTTCACCTTGTCAGATGCACATCTTGCCCCAACAGTGTGGTCTAAATTTCCAAGCTGCTGCTTAGTAAACTAAGAACAAGCACAGCTCTACTGCAATGAATTATTGCAAATCTTATCCTGAGCCCTACCTGAACACATGCAGCAAAAGTGCAGAAGAGATCTGCCAGCAGAGATGCAGACCTTCCCTCTATGTTACACTCAGATTTTGAAAAAGCAAAAATAATGTTACTGGGTATAAATTTCTACCAGTTAAGCTCTGTGTGCATCAAAATACAAGCTACTGATGCACACAATTCCTGCTACAGGCACAAGAAGTCACCTTAAATTTGTAGTCATATATAACTTCCTAGTTTGAAGTCAACAGTTTCCTTCTGCTTTAACTGAAATAACCTCCACCAAAAGTCTTAAGGTAACAGTCTAAATTATCCACCTTCAGTAGCTACTCTTTGAATTATAGGTTCAGGTTTTTGGATTACTATTATACAACTTTCTTACCATTCTTTGATGTCTCAAGGGGCCTGTCATTTTCTGGCTTGCCTGCGAGCACGCTGATCATCTGAAGCTTCTCTTTTAGTTTTGATACATGAGAATCTCTAGTCCCCGTTTCCTGCATATGTAGAAAAGAAGCTTCTTAAAAAGCACCATTTCAGTAGATGGAGAAGATCAGAAAAAGTACTAATTTAAAATATGTATATACTTTTGAGTGACTTAGAGGTCTCCAGGCTGATCAAGTTTAAAACAAGATTAAAAATAAAAATAAAATTAAATAAATTCATGGAAAGACGAAAGAAATAAATTCACATTGTCTGTAAGAAAACAATACAATCCGTACTTCAGCCTGAAACATAGGTAACTATTTTGCAGATCGTTTCTTATTCTTTTGCAGAACCTTGCTTGTTTATATAAGAAATATGGGAATTAAATGTCAGATTACTTTGAAATCAATCTAAAACACATTCAGAGCGAACATTTATACATATAAGTGAACTGCAGAATTGTTTTAAATGTTTTTCTGCAGTATTAGCTACTTTGTGTCAAAGTAAAACCACCACAGTTTTTAATCTGGAGCTACTTTGCTCTTTTTACCAGTAGGTTCTAGATGATGGGTTGAGTTCACACCAGCCCAAGCCTAGAACTGACAGCGTAGCCCAGTTCACTCACTTGCCATCTTTCCAGAAGATGGGAACTGACCTCAGCAGCACCTCTAGTCCCCAACATACAATGTGGCCATTCAGTTAGTCTGGCATCAGATCATTACTGACAGACAGCTTTCATCAGCTCCTAGACTCCACTAGTGCAAAATTTCTCTCAGACGACCCACAGAAGTTTTCAAATCTGGATAAACACCATAAATCCACCTGCAGTGTGAACTCGCAGCAACCTGGATACCTTTGTTGAGAGCACAGCCATGGGTATTCAAATGAGCTGGCTGCAGAGTCCTCTGTTCCACTGGATCACAGCTGGAATTGTCCAAGATTTTTTGCAGCTGCACAGAGGGATATTAGAGCAGCTCTGCTACGTTATCCCATATTCAGTCATAATGGCAAGAGTTTGAACTATTACAACTCTTCTCCCATTTTAATTGACTTCCTGTTCCTCATAATGGGGCAGATAAACTGTCCTTTCTACTTTGGACTTTTAAATCAAACTAGCTCAGATTAGCTTGCTTGCGGATCTTTCCTCAATTAAGTCTCATTTAAAACATGATTACGAAGATAATTACATACTCTACTAATCCAGTGTAATTTGTATTTCCTTGCTTTACCTTCAGTTCTTTATTTGCATGAGTTTCATTATCTAGTTGATCTTCAGTTTCCACTCTTAGTGAGGTAGTTGCATCGTTCCCCTACAGGAAAAAAATGAAGGGGAGACAAGTTTATTCATGCGCTTATTATTTTCTACAATAGTGTTTCTTTCCCTCAGTGTTGGCAGGCACGAAGCAGGGAAGAAAAAAAAAAAAAAAAAGAAAAATCATTAGAATAAACACAAAGACAGCAGGTCATGAAATTTACCACAATACCATTAGCACATTCCTTATCATTAAACATAGAGCACCTTCTCAGAGACAGCCCTCAGTATGGCACACTGGAAGGAATTATGGACTTATTCAATATTAATAATTATTTTTTTTTAGCATTTAAGCAGCACTGAACAATCCAGAGGTGCATCTAGCTCCTCAGTGATCTTAACAGACAGTTTGTTTAACCCATCCCATTAAGCAGTCACCTAAATCTTAAATGCCACAGTGCTCTGGACACTTTTTTGTAGACTCTGCAGGGAAGAAATGACTGCTTCAGAAATATTCCTAAAGCTGCTTATCTGTTCAGAAACAGAAAACAAATTCCAGTCTTTTAAAATTAAATCTTAAGTGTCTCAAGTTTCACTCTGCTATTTCCTTCATTTGGGTTTGAAAAGCTGTGTGTGGGGTGTATACAAAGTATTGAAGTTACCAGTCTGAACAGACACCCTTACGTATCACACACTTACCACATATGTAGACAAGTTCTCTCTTTTGTCCAGATTATTCGCAGCAAGGGGGGAGTTTTCTAACAGCACAACCCTCTGGCTAAGGTTACCAATGGCTGAATCCACATTTAGAAGCTTGAGGTCATTCAAATTCTGGTACGCCACTGCAGAATTATTTAGCTTGTCCAAAGCCGCATGCAATAACTCGCTTTCCTGCAAGATAAAACCAGCACACATCCATTTACTCTGCTTCTGCAGTGCTCTCACTATTAACAATATAGTGACTGACCCAGTTTAAGCCAGCATGCTTCAAGGCTGGCTCTCCACATCAGCTGAAAACATCCAACTGGAAGTTCCCAGAAAGTCACTTCTGCTTTCAAAGTTTGAAACTGAGATTTTCCTCAGAGCTACCTTCTTTGTTGTTAATGTAACCACTGCAGCTGTGCCAGCAAACACACAAAGACTACACATGTAATTTTCCAGGGCAAGCTTAGTAACTACCCCAACTATTTTTCCCAAGGAAGTATTCCAGACATATTTGTACTCAAAATTCATTTCTCAGGAAGACATTGATTATTAAATGTAAGTAAATGCAGTCATGACATTCTGACCCATTCACATACTATCCTCTTTTTGTTGCCAAATCCCTGGTTTCCACACCTGATTACATTGAAGGTGATTCAATACATGCCACTCCTAGATTTGCTCTGATTGGCACATACCTGCCATAAAATCCGTTTGATAAAGAGCCTTTAGCTCATTTCCATTTACACAAGCAAAGTACACCTATAATTTGTTTGATATCTGTTTCAGTCGCTTTGGTCCTCACCCAGTTAGAGCACGAACAGGTAGTCTCTGATTAGATACTTCTCCTGTTTGCACGTCCACAGGAACAAAGTACAGCAAAATTATCTTGCATTTCATTTTGAAGGGTGCTATCTGCATTGCTTTGACAATAACATCCCTTTTTTTTAACTACAATACCACAAAACACACAAAAACATTAAGTACAATTGTACCAATATTTGTTATGCAAGGGAGAAAAATACCTTTTTGCAATTTTCTGTTTGATTTCTCTCAGTCCTTGGCACAACAGTGGAGGGAAGTGAAGGTATCTGTTTTAATTCTTTCTAAGGAAAGAAACAGAAAAATGTTACTGAATGCTTGGAAAAAAAACCCTAAGCTTTTAATAACTGTCAGGCTGTAGTTAAGGATGTTTTGCTAGAATTATAGTTGCTCATGTCTGTTGTGCATGCGGTATTTTAACTAGGTTAATATAGCTTTCTCTTTCAAACACACAGGGTCCAAATTTATTAACCCCCTGAATTAGCTCTTCTTCCTTTAACAACATATGATAATACACATTTCACTGCTACCATACACAGTCACACCTGCAATGTTTTCACAGCACCCACCAATTCAATCAGATTTTATGAAATGCCAATTTAGATTTTATCTGCAAGCATTCTTACTAATGTAATGCTATATTGCAGTTTATCTGAAAAACTTCATTTATTGATTCAGTTAACCCTAAGTAAGAGCTTAGTATAAATACAGTGAGTAGTTTATGGTAAAGGTGGTCAGTAACTTCATCCTTAATTCAACCAAACCGTACCTCCATGCTTCCACCATCCCCAGTTCTTAAGAGAGCAGAGACAGTCACCGTAGAATCATGGAATGGTTTGGGTCAAAGGGAATCTTAAAGCCCATCCAGTTCCAACTCCCTTTTGTGGGCAGATCCTCCCACTGGATCAGGTTGCTCCAAGTCCCATCCAACCTGGCCTTGGATATCTCCAGGGATGGGGCAGCCACTTCTCTGGGCAACCTGGGCCAGGGTCTTCTCCCAACCTCACAGGAAAGAATTCCTTCCTAATATCTAATCTAAACCTCCTCTCTTTCAGCTTAAAATTGGTTCTGCTTGTCCTACCCCTACACTCCCTGATAAAGAGCCCCTCCCCAGCTTTCCTGGAGGCCCCTTTTAAGAACTGGAAGGCTGCTATAAGATCTCCCCAGAGACTTCTCCAGCTGAGCAACCCCAACTCTCTCAGCCTGTTCTCATATGGGAGGCGCTCCAGCCCTCTGATCATATTCATGGCCTCCTCTGGACTTGCTCTAACAGATCTGTGTCCTTCCTGTGCTGAGGACTCCAGAACTGAACAGAGGATTCCAGCTGAGGTCTCAGGAAAGCAGAGTAGAGGGGCAAAACCACCTCCCTCAACCTGCTGGTAACACTTCTTTTGACACAGCCCAGGACAGGATTGGCATCTATAAGCAGTTACCATAAGCAGTAACCTGCATCACACAGAAGCAGAGGTTCCACATCTGTGTGCCAGGAAGCAAAAATCTGCAGGACAGAAGCATAGAAGCAACTAACAAATCTGTCTACAGAAAAATACACACACAATTCCATATGGGAGATGCCACACAGGGATTATGACATTAACAGTATATTAATGTACCAACCAGCATCAACTAGAACTTCAGAAGTATTTTGAAGGCTTAAGGAAAAACCCCACGCAGTTCTTAAACTTGCTTTATTTTAGATAAGTAACCATTAAAACAGCATTAAATCAGTACATTTCCTTACCACATCATTCTGGAGTGTTTCCATGGATTTCTTGTACTCTTCAATTACTGTCTGTATACTTTCAACATCGTGAGAAACACTGGTAAGAGTGCTACCTATGTTTGCCACGGTCTGGAATAAAGATAACCACAAAAATCTCAGCCTTCTTTATATTGCACTGTCCCAAAGTTTCAAACAACTCTATGCTACTGGAACTGCTGGCAGAATGCCACAAAAATACATGCATGAATTTGAAGTATTCAGAACTTTCTTTGCAGACAAAACTGCAAATTACACCCAGCACATGTCCAGGCCAATAAACAAAGACTTATTCTTCATCATTAGAGCTTAAGCTCAACGAAAACTACAGGCTGGCTGCTCACACTCCAATATAAATGGCATTAATGATTAAAAAAAAAAAAATCCTGAGATGAAAATATCTTACCCCCTCTCTACATGGAGGATTTGTATGGAATACAAGGATGCTGATGTTGCCCCGTTTACCCTGCCCTTGCCTTTCAGGGTTACCCATCAGACACTTTATACACTGCAAAACGTAGTCTCCCAAAGGTTGCAGAGAAGATTTTCAATCAAGTATTGCTTTTTTTTAAAACTAAAGAACAGCTCTGAAGCATCAGAAAAGTTCCTGTGAATTCTGCAGGTACAGTAAGGGTGCTGTGACAGCAACCTTCGTTTCCATCTATTGCAGTGTCACCTTTTCCTTGTCTTCACCTATGTGAACACCTTCTATCCCCAACTCTTATGTCAGAAACTGGTCTGTTAAGCTGCATTGACATTTTAGCAACTGACAGCATAACACCCATCACATTGTCATCTGTCATATCTGCAAACACTAGTGGAAGTTAGATTAACAGGACAGAGCATGCTCTTATGCTTCTCATTCCATTTTTAACACTTTCTTCAACCATTAAAACAGATAGAACCTGTCTAAAATCCCCTCTTCCTATGAACCTGTTATGCTCATAAGCCTTTCAAATCATAGAATTCCTAAGGCTGGAAAAGACCTTTGAGATCATCAAGCCCAACCATAACTGCCCACACATCATCACAGAATTTCATGGCACTGCAATGATGCTCTAGCTACCCAGACTATATTCAAACAATATCCACATAAATCTTCCTCTAGCTCTTCATTTTGCAAGTCTAAACACAGGTCCAGTAAGCAACCTCTCTGCCCTGGAGGACCTCAGGACACTGAGCACCTGTCATCAGTCCAAACAAAAGCTCCTGTCCAAGAGGAGCACCCTCAGTAATCCTTCAGGATTCTAACACCAGTAGGCAGCTTCCCATTTTCAGGAACAGTACCTAGAGGGAAAAAGGCTTAAGAAAAATAAAACCCTGTTCTAAAACCAGCAGCATTTTCTTCCAAGAAAGGCAGGTAATTCCAAAGACAGCTGTATGCAGTAGGCAATTGAGATTTTTCACTAGGGCTATCAAAAACCAGGCAACCAACCTACACCCACTGCTGTGTGAGAGGAGATAATGTAGCACACACACTGAGCTTAAGAGGAGCCCGAGTCTTGAAACTTAAAAGCTTTTCATTAATATGACACTTACAAGCCTTTAAAACTGTTCTATTTAAACCTCAGAATAGCTTTTCTACACTTAACACCTCCTGGAAGGATTCAAGCTCTGGCTTTATTTTAACAAAATTCCAAAACATAAATGCAAGCATGATGGCATCAAGAGAGCAGTGGAAACAGATGCCACATCTAACAGCTTAGACTCAACAGCAGAGATTGGAAAGAACTCAAGCGTTCCCAAGATCTTTGATTTTCACTAAATATAATGAAGGATGGGCTTATTTCAACACAGCAAAGCTTTGCCGTTCAGCAGATCACTGCAAGCCAAAACCTTTTGGCCCTAGCACTTTGTTCTGACAATACTGAAGGCAACAAGAAGACAAGATTTTTCTCTATCACATAAACAAAGCAGGTGCAAGTTTCAGATTCTAGGTACTGTCTTAAGACTTACTTCTGATATGACAGAGTGAAAACTCAGTATGCTTATAACACATTAGAGGCTTAGGAAATAGCTTTGAACTCCTCCCAGAACAAGAAATCCTAGCAGCCTAATCAGCCAAATCACACTAATTGCTTTGCACGTGACAACCTTGTTGATTATATATAAATTTTGTAGGGATAAAAATGAGAAGTGGGAATGCATAAAAGCCACAAAGATAAGTTGGCTGACATCAGGTGTGAGCCCAATATAAATGTTTATTGCTAAATAAACAGAACTGCCATGGAAGAGCTGGGCGAGTTTCAACAAGCCATTCTTTATACCAAAATAAACAGGACAGTTCTTTGGTAAATAATGCTCAGCTAAGGCACATGGTAAGACTCTGTACCAACAGAAGTCACTTTAGAAGTAAGTTTGTGCCAGCCAACAGGGCCCATCTTTAAGAGACTGTCAGAAACCTGTCCCAGTACAATTCAGGTTTTGCCGTGCATGCAGAACACCAAGAAAACTCCCACATTACTGGTTCCAGGCCCACCACTCCCAACCAAGGCTCCTACCCACCTCAAGACTGTCAACGCAAAGCAAGATGTAGAACTACGTGCTGCTCAAGATGAGGAAGCTTTCCAAAAAGCAAACCATTTTCTTCTCTGATTAAGAAAGTTAAACAAAGGACCCATTTGCAGACAGATATTTTGCAAGTGTCATACATGATAAGGTTAGCAACCTGAAGGAAAGCAACCAGAAATATCAGCTCCAAGGTAAAGAAGTGAACGTAATACTACCAGAAAGGGACAACAAAGGCCTTCAAATTTCTTATCATTATCGTAGGACCATACAATATCAAATACATGAAGTCCAATTCAGAAACAAGACGGAGAAGCAAATATTCCTCACATGCAATTCAGATGACTCCTGTTGTCATTACCGTCCCCAACAGCCCAGCTGGAGCTTAGCAGCACAGGACGTGTTTAGCAATAGCGACATTTACAATACTTGCCTTCTGAAGTTTCTCTACTGTGGAAGGAAGAGAAATCAAATCAGAAGCAGACTTTACATTGGTTTTGAGATGATTTACTGTTGAGGTCAACAGTGACAGCTAAAAGAAAAAAAGAGAGGAATATTCAGTATTACTCAACATAATCCTGATTAATGACCTTTCCCAATACTAATGTCTCAATCTGTAACTTTAAACATAAAGTAAGACAAAAATACATACATACACACAAAGCACCTTTGGCTCCAGGCTGTAAGTCCTGTCTAGGCAACATCAAAAAAAAAAAAAATCTTTCAAGATAGGAAGGGGTTTTTAAAACTGAATTAAAACCACAGAAGACTCTTCTTTTCAATAAGATACCTTCTGTCCATTTTACACTCATCCATTTAGAGAGAGGCTGTTGCCCAAAAAGGATTTTTTTAATTGTGCAAGAAGCCTTTATGCAGCGGAAAAAGTCACCTACCTTTGTATTTAGCAATCAAATCCGCCTAGCAACACACACAAGGCCATGCAACTTCTCTAGCAGAGCAACAGGCAAACAAATTTCACGTATCACCAAAACCTGCTAGAGAAGTGGAACAGTGACAACCTAGGTACAGCAGGCAATCTCAGTTTCTGTCAGCTGCTTGACCCAGACAGCAAGTTATTCAATGGGTCTTCAAGATTACTTATTCATTGCAATTAAGAGGCTATCAAATTAGCAACAACTGCATGCTAATCATTAATTGCTAACACTAACACTGTAAGATCAATTTGTAGACATCAGTAGTCAAAACAATGGAAAAAAAAATTCTTCTCACACTTGACAACAAAAAAGTAGGGCGGCTGAAACCCACTTTCTTGTTTTGCAAGCGGAGGAAATGGGCAAGATCCTAATTTTACATCAGGCCAATGCTGATCAGCTGGCATGCAGAGCCTTTGGTTCCACAGCTGTGAATACTGGCTGAAATAATTCCCAGTAGGACATCCAAACAATTCAGGGAAAACAACAGTAATTATGTTTTGATCCCCAGAAGAGCTGGCGCTCACCGTGTAACCAGACCCAAAACAACTTAAGAGCCTGCAAGAGCCATGTGCAAGCGTCTTTGATGTCCAGGTGCAGATGATAGTGTTTCAGAAGTCCAATGAAGCACCTAAGTATATGCAGATAATGCATGATGCCAGATGTCAAAGGAAGTAAGTCACATTTTCAAATGTGCTTATGTGCCCCACTAAGCGCTGAACCACTGCATGGGACTTAGGAAAAAACAATCTGAGCAGACACCTCAGTACTCTTAAAAATTAAACCCAAAGCACCAGTGCCAGGGAGGGTTCCCCACAGAGACCTCCTGATACTACTAACTGCGAGCAGCTCTCAACTACTGCCCTCTGAGGCAAGAATTTCAGTAAGAGCCTTGCCAGATGCTTTGTTTGAAGCATGAGGAAACAGCTTTCTGTTAAGTGGCTTAGTTCAAGCCGCATAAACAGAGCTAAGATTTACACCGGCCCAGATTTCGAGTATGTATTAGCAGATTTTATATTGACAAGAAACCACTACATTTGCACCAACATGAAGTTGTACTGACTCAGGCAACTCTTTCTGATGCTTATGAAACGTTTGCAGACACTCTAAGAAATCTGAAATGTCAAATCTCTCGTAATACACATCACAATTATTTGGTAGGAAAATTAAGAACTGCGCAGTCCTCAGGTTCTTTTAAGTTCTCCCTGAGGTTTTTCCACCAGCTGTGTAATTTCTCCACCTTGCAATCAGTCTCCAGTCCAACCAGACGCTCAAACATTTTTTACTTCTTAAGATATTTAGGGTTACATTCCATTTTAACTTTAAAACCAAAAATCCAGCATATGGTCACAGAAGTCCTTAGATAAAAGCTCAGCATCATTGCACTTGAAATTGATTTGTAAAAATAAATTTGAATGGAATATTTTACTGTTTTTTGAAACCAAGAATGCACTGATCCCTCTCACCTGTTTATTGATCTCTGTGATATTGACCCAGATTTTATTCAGCCCCAGTTCTCCAGTCTCAATTTGTTCTAGCTGCTTTTGCTTCTGCACCAAATCTTCATTCAGTTTAGGAATTTCTTGGAATGATGTCTTTTGATTAGATTCCACTAAAAAAAAAAAAAAAATCAATTTGTTTAAATAAAACCCCAAAACTCCAGTTAAACAACGTTGAAAGGCAGAAAACAAATTACAACAGCAACATCTACAGCTATTACAGAAGGCAATAACAGTTTCGGCATATGGTTTTATTGCTAATCCAGAATTAAGTGTTTGTTCAGAAAGACAGGTCTTTTTTATTTTAAGAATATTTATGTCTGCAGGGAGAACCCAAAGAGACTGCACTAAATTTAACACCTTGCCATAATTCGGTAATTCTGGCAAGCCTCAGCAGGACTTTATTTAGTGCAGTTATGTTGCACTACTTTCAGAGGAACATAAAATAGTAACGGGACTATGAATAAGAGCTGCCAACAGTATCAGGGCAAAGGAGGCACCTGAAATGAACCTCCATGCCCTTTCCAGCCTGCAAAGGGGCTGCTGAGGATGAAGCGAGTTCCAGAGATTAGTGTGATTACAGTCCGTGTGACACAAAGACAACTGAAAATAACACAGGAACGTCTGTTGGTAAACAAATTGGTGCACAAGGTCCTTGGAAATAAAGTCAGTTATTACTGCCATTAATACTACAAGACAGGGAAAGCACACAGCTCAAGTGAGCCTCAAAAATGCAGCTCTTCCAGGTCTGCAATGACGCAAGTTGTTCAGCTGCAAGCACTATTAGGCAATCCTAAATCCCTAGGTCTGGGAAACAAATAAGCAAAGGTCTTGAGATGAAGATGACAGTTCTCCAAAACCTGCACCTCCACCCTGCAACGCAGCACTGGAATGTGTCACAACAAACTGCCAGAGCAGGCTGCCAAGGGCAGTGGGACTTACATGGTACAGAAGTAGCAGCTCCCAGAGCACATCTCCACATGTGACCCATCTGGTCAAAAGGAGAAGCCTTCAGAAGTCCTTTGAGCTACTGGAGTGGATGCCCAAATACACACAACTGGAAAGCTCTGCATCTTCAAAAACCTGCTTCACTTTTCTTGAAACAAGTCCTTAAAGCAATTTCTAGGTACAGACTAATCTGCACTGATCACCCAAGATCCAAATAACACTTCCAGTTAAGTAAGACCTTGGAAGGTGGATTTTAACCAAAACAGACTAAGAGCTAACTGCACGTTTGACAAGCAGTTCACACTAAATTTGACATCACATAGGCTCTTGTATACAAATTATTTTCTGTTTTGCCACTCTCACTGAGCACTGAGAGGCTCCACATAAAGAGTTTTTTGCAGTGCCAGAAAAGTTAAGTACTATGTGCATTCTTTGCATCATTAATAACAAATGAAGGGAAGCACCACAATGACTCCCATCTATCCCAAACACTAGATGCAAAGATTCCTTATTCTTATAAAGCATTCCTACCATACTCAGCTTGTTCAAAGAATGCCAGAATATTCACAAATACCACCACAGGAACCACCTCTTAATGGGTAAAAAAATGGATGAAGATTTAGAGGAGGAAGATTCTTTTTCCAAACTTGCCCTAGGACAGAGGGATCCCTGCCTTTGCCTCTCCATCCACCCACACATCTCACCAAAGCACAGCTACCTTTTGGAACCAGGTTGTTCTGGCTGTCTGCTTTTATGTTGCTGTTTTAAATGTTGTGCCTCACTATGAAGCACCCATCTAGTTTCTAGACATGCTATTACAGTGACAAGGAAATCTAAGACTATTTTATCACTACAGGAAGTATTAAACGCACAGCTTTTCTATCTATCCTATTAAGGAGAAAACAAGCACATCTGTAATCGCCTGACAATAAGCTCAGAGAGGAAAAACTCTGTTAACAAAGAGGCCTGGGTAGAACAGGAATGATGAAACTTAGCTACACCAATGCCAACATATGTTGTCATCATGCAAAACTTGTACTGCCAGTACATACTTAAAGTAGACCAGTCCACAAAGAGCATTACTTGCAGAGGAACACATAGGTCTACAGTCCCATAGTAACAAGATTATTTGGTAGTGTAACCAGAACACAGAGACAGTAATTGCAGAGCAGTTTGGTATGCTCACTGCCACAATGCAGCACCTGTAACTAAAGACATCCTCCTACCTGGTGATGCCAAACACGGCTAACTTTTAGAGTCCAGTACCAGCAACTCTTTCTCTCACTCCCAGCCAGCAGGTTCTATCTTGTCAGACAACTCCCCAAGGGCCAACAGCAAAGAATTTGTACGCACACTTGCTCAGTACCTCTTTTACCAGAAGGAAATCAAACCCTCTGTTTACCTCCGGCCCTAACACCCTCCTAACTTTTGAGCTGATTTCACCAGCCTTATTTTTTAGGTCATCTTCATGTCCTGGGCACAAAAACTCTACCACAAAGACCAAAGCTATGGGACAAAACCTGCAGTCAATGGCAGTACTCTTCAGGCAAAATGTAATCAGCCTTCCCAAAGCACCTATAGACCACCTAACTGCTTCAGCTTCACTCTCTGCTGCTCTAGTCACACAGCTCCCCAGCTTGTCCTTGCTTTTCAAACATTTACGATTTTAAACGCTACTAAAATAAGGTAACAAAATGCACTTTGTGTCCAGAGGTAGGTACAGAGCACCCAGGGCATAAGTTACAAACAAATCTCACCACTTGTTACATCTCAGCACTACAGAAGTTCTAATGTAAAAACCTTACATGGATGGGAAAAACTTGAGTCCTACAAGCAAAATGCTTAACTCCATACACCAAAGTATTAAACACGATGTAACTCCATGCCATATGCAATACAATATAAAAGTTCAACAAAAACTGGTCAACGCAAGCGAGATAACCAAAGGATATGAAGAAGAAACATAATACTGAAACAATATGCAAATTGCAGCAACACCACAGCAAGTATTAGATGTTTTCAAAAGAGCTCAAGACGAGGTGTTTGAAGGATGAGTAGATGAAATGCTTAGGAATAAGATTTAGTAGTGGACAAGTATAGTTGGGCTTGATGATCTCAAAAGTCTTTTCCAATCTAGAGATTCCATGATTCTACTGTGCATTTTAGGGCAGCCTGTGTGCTGTTCTCTAGGCATCATGAGTAAAGAAAGCAGTTTGTACAGCTGAGAAAAACGATGCTCAGCTTTCCCTTACACTGGGTACTTCCACGTAAAATCAGGAAGTTTGGAAATATATGCACAAGCACATACAGTCCCACCTAGCCCAGTGTCTCTGCAAGGCTATAACATTTGCCTTAGATTCACCCAGTTTCCAAGTGTTTTTGACTCAGAGGACTCCTCAATCCAGGTGCAGTTTGCTTACTCAGTACTTTGATTAAGCGGGCAGGCAAGTGAAGCTCTGCTTCCTGCCTGAAGCAGATGTGAAAATAGTTCAGTTACATTTATACTCACTTGTTCGAAACTTCTCCTTTATTGCATCCAGATCCTCCTTGAGAGCCACCTGCATCCAGACCAAGCCAACGCAGGCTACCACACAAGCGGCAAGAATGACAAATGCACACAATGGGTAACAGAACTTGCAGCATCGTAGATAGTCTCCCCTGGGTAAAACAAAAATAACAGATGGTGAACATTCAACAGTACCTAGAAAATTTTTATTTTAAATGCTGTTCTATCAAAGCAAGGGACAGCACTGGAACAGAACACATCCTGGCTAACAAGAGCTAACCAAGCATTCTTCCAAGAACAAATACAGCTGTACAGTGACATCAGGGCTACTCCTCACTGCTCAGTTTATCCTCAGGAGGCAGATCTAGCACGTTTAAGGGCAGCTGTCACGTTTCCCTTACGAAAATTTCCTTCTCTCCTCACATACACTTACGTTAAAAACATCTGCTTTGTAGCTTGGAAAGCAGGCTTCAAGAAAGGTCATTACCCTGTTGGTTCAACAAGCACTCCTAGACCACCTGAAACCACCTCAGTTTTTCTACAAAGCACCAGCTTCTTAGAGTCACATTAATAATGTTGTTACTTAAATGAAAAGCTTATTTATTGGCAAAAGCACATCACAATCACCAGAAAACCAGCACTGCACCAGCTCACGAGTACAGGACCGTGCCATGCTGGGCATAACACAGGGACTCAACACTCCATAGAATCATAGAACGGTTGGGGTTGGAAGGAATTTTAAAGATCACCTAGTGCCAATCCCCCTGCCATGCGCAGGGACACCTCCCACTGGATGAGGTTGCTCATAGCCCCATCCAACCTGGTATTGAACACCTCAAGAGACGAGGCAGCTATGACTTCTCTGAGAAAATTTTGACCCCATGCTGCTCAAAGGATGAATAAACATGAAGTTAAAAAACAGAAGATGATTCAGATCTGCTTCTACACCAGGCCAGGTAAACTGTGGGACAGGATGCAACTCCCTGCTCCCAGCTCCTGGTAGGCCCCTGCACCCCCAGCTGCCAGGCTGACCTAGATTCACAGAATGGCCTGTGCTGGAAGGGGCTCACATGAAACACTGAATCCAACTCCTGTTCCTGCACAGCACAACCCCAACATTCATGTTATGTGTCTAAGAACGTTGTCATAGTATCATAGAACAGTTTGTGTTGGAAGGAATCTTAAAGCTCATCCAGTTCCACTCCCCTGCCATGGGCAGGGACACCTCTCACTGACCAGGCTGCTCAAAGTCCCATCCAACGTGGTCTCAAACACCTCCAGAGATGGGGCAGTCATAGCTTCCCTGGGTAACCTCTGCCAGTGCCTCACTGCCCTCATTGTGAAGAGCTTCTTCCTAATATCTGATCTAAATTTTCCCCCTTGCAATTTAAAGACACCCCCCCTCAGCCTATCCCTGAGTAGGACAACCCCAACACTCCCACCACATATCTGAGGGAACTGTCAAAACACTGCTTGAGTATTGCCAGGCTTGGCACCCCAACAGCTTCCCTGGGGAGCTGCTCCAGTGCTCCACCACCATCTGCATGAAGAACTTTTTCCTAGTACCATAGAATCGCTAGGTTGGATAAGACCTTTGAGATCATCAAGCCCAACTGTACCTGTCCGCTACTAAATCGCATGGCTACACATTTCATGTGCCTGTCTTTATAACATCTCTAGGAATGGGGACCCAACCACCTCCGTGGGCAGCCGTGCCAGTGCCTGATAACATTTCCAGTTAAGATTTTTTCCCTAATATCCAGCCTCCCCCTCCCCTGGCCCATCTTCCTGCCATCCCCTTGGCTCCTGTCGCGGCCACCGGAGAGAGGAGAGCGGCGCCTGCTCCTCCTTCCCTGGAGGCACCTGCAGACCGCGATGAGGCCCCCTCTGCCCTCTCCCCTCCAGGCTGAGCGGCCCAAGCGATTTCCCCCCTCAGCCCCTCGCGGTGAGGGACTCACTTGCCGCAGCGGCCCCGCGCCGCCGCCGACGCGAACTCGTCGTCCTCGGAGCTGGACTCGGAGTCGGAGGCGGGCGGCTCGGTGCGCAGCAGCCGGTGCCCGGAGCCCTTCTTGGCGGGCTTCTTCCTCCGCCCGTCGGCGGCCAGGCCGATCAGGGCGTTCAGCTCCTTCCGCTTCTTCATCTTCTTGTGCGGCGTCGGCGGCGGCGCGGCGGGCGGCTGCCTCCCGCCGTCCCCGNCCCACCGGCCCCCGCCGCGCCGCCCGCCCCGCCCGCGCCGTGGCGCCCGACGACCCGCCCCCAAAGTAACGAGAGCGACCGTTGGCTGCGGACAGGCCACCGCCGCGGGGGTGCCGCGCTCCCATTGGACACTGACGGGATACCGCGCTCCCACTGGTTGAAGCCGGGCCACCCCGCTCCTATTGGACACTGCTGGCTTCCCCTCTCCCATTGGTTGATGCTGGGCCACACCGCTCCCACTGGTTGTTGTTGTGATGCTGCGCTCCTATTGGACGCTGCTGGGCTGCCGCGCTCTCACTGGTTACTGCTTGATCGCCTCTTTCCCATTGGTTGCTGCTGGGCTCCTTTAAGCGCCGCGGGACTGATCTACGTGTGGATTAAAGGCAACCACGGGCCAGAGCACGCGCGGCGAGACGGGGGTTCGAGTCCCGCGTCCAGCAGGTGGCGCTAACACCACCATATAGAATGATTTTGGTTGGAAGGGACCTTAAATACCGTCTAGTACAAGTCCCTGTCGTCAACAGGGATGTCATCCGCTAGATTAGGTTGCTCAAAGCCCCATCTAACCTTGCCTTGAACATTTCCAGTTATCATAAAGTCATAGAACCACCAGGATGGAAAAGGCCTATCGGATCACTGAGTCCAACCATTCCCATCAGTCACTAAACCATGTCCCTCAGCACCTCGTCCACCCATCCATTAAACACCATTCCCTCTCGTCCTGTTCCACTTGTCTCACCTTTCCTTTCTCACTTGTTCCACTGTCTAACCATGCTCATAATAAAAAAAATCTTCCCAATATCCAATATAAATCTACCCTCTTTCAGATTAAAATTATTTCCCCTTGTGCTGTCACCATAGGCCTCGATAAAAAGTCTCTTTTCATCTTTCTTATAAGTCTTCTTTATATATTGACAATATAAGGTCAAAATAAGGTCTACCCAGACCCTTCTTTTCTCCAGGCTAAGCTTCTCTGACTCTTTCAGCCTCCTTCATAGAAGAGATTTTCCAGACAGAATATATTTCCATCTTACAGGCATAGGGATAAATTTTCGCAGAAATCTTATGCATATTCTATTACTTTCCAAGAACTAATTTTAATGTTCTTATGAACTTCACAACAGTCAAAACTTTTGCTAATTTGGAGCTTTGGAGCCCGCTCTGCCTGACCTCGCATTTGAGACAGGGAAAGACTATAAACTGTGGTGATCACAGAAGACACATCTGTTCAGCACAGATCACACTGAACACAAGACATTACCATCTCCAAAGAATGAAGTGTCTGATAAAACACTGTTTGGAAGAAAACCGTGCTATCAGAGGGACATTCTGCCCAACTTTCAATGAACACAATTACTTAGAAGAAACTTCCCTTTAACTTAAATTAAAAAATATGCCACTTTTTGTAATAATAACTACTTCTTGCATCAGAACAAGGGGTTGAAGGAGGCAGCTAGAAGCAGCTGAGTAAAGGTGCCTTCCTCTGTGGGTACCCTCTGTCCCCTTGCCCACCAGGCTTGGCAAGGTCCTTGCTTCCAGGGATAACGGTGACAGGGAAGCGGTGTTGCCTGGAGCTGCCTTCCCTCTACCAGCCACAGGGCTGTGCAAAACCTTACCTCCCAGCCCAGGGCAGGATAGAACCATAAAATCATAGAATCATAGAATAGTTTGGATTGGAAGGGACCATTAAGGTCATCTGCTCCACCCCCTCTGCAGTTATCAGTGACATCTTCAACCAGATCAGATTTCTCAGAGCCCCATCCAACCTGACCTCAAGTGTTTCACCAAACCCAGTGCAAAAAACTTCTTCTTAATATCTAGTCTAAACTTCTCCTCTTTCAGTTTCAAATCATTACCCCTTGTCCTGTTGCTACAGGCCCTGCTAAAAAGTTTTCCCTATCTTTGCTATAAACCCCCTTAAAGTGCTGAAAGGTGGCAATAAGGTCTCCTTGGAATCCTCTCCAAGACCAACAACCCCAGCTCTCAGCTTCCCTTTGCAGGGGCAGTGTTCAAGGCCTTTGATAAGTTTTATGGTCCTCCTAATCATATTTATTTTGAACATTTTTGTGGCCCTTCATCGTAAATGTTGAAGACCTCAGGTGGAGAAAGCCCAGGCTATGCCTATGTTCTCCTTCAGCCTTGTGTGCATTAAAAACCCCCAAACCAAACATGTTTAAAGGAGTGATTTTCCCAAGTGCTTCCCATGCTCTCACACACACACACTCAGCCAGGCTCTTTTATCCTGCCTCTAAAAGGGCTACAAGGGTGATGACAGGACTGAAGCACCTTCCACGTGAGGACAGG